>CADWAF010004802.1:0-23334 GCA_902984215.1 Willaertia magna | reverse complement strand
TGTTGGAACTGAAAGTGATTGATTAGAAGATGTAGAAGATGAACGATAATGTTGATATTCATTATTAGGTGTTGATGGATTATTATTATCTTGATCATTTGTTATTATTTGTTTATTTATTCCACTTAAATTTAATGAAAATTTAATTGGTGGTGGAGTATGACATTTGTCACAATCATTGTCAACATTCTTTCCTTCAAATTCTTCTTTTTGTGGAATAAATAAATTTTGTAATGAATTATTATTTTCATTTTCTACATTTGTTAATTGTAAACGTGGTGTTTCAATTGTTTGTTGTTGTGAATCTATTTCTATATTTGAATCTATACTATTTCTTTTTTGATGGATATTAGTATTATTTACTAAAAATGGTAATCCATTTTGTAATCTAGGAGATATTTGTCTAGGTGAGAATTGACGTGGTGATATTTGTTGTTGATTGACATTTGATGTATTTAAATTTTCATAATTTTCAAATCTTGTCACATCAAAATCTAAAATTTCTAATTTTAATTTTTCTAAAAATTTTAAATTAATTTTTAATAATTTTAAATATTTTTTTGAAAATTTTTGTAAAGTTTGAATTTGTTGATGAATTTTAAATATTTGATTACATTTTGATAAATTTATAAAATCATTTCCTAAAATAGTAGAATGTATACTTTCTATTTGTGAAATCTCCGACATGAATATTCCAAAATAAGGAATGATTGGATAATTTCTAGAATATTGAGCTTTTCTTAAATTATAAAATTTTTTACGAATTGACAATAATTCATGATATTTTTCTAATTTTGATTGATTTTTGACAAGATCCCAAATATTTTTTAATCTAAAAATAGGTTGACTAGTGATTGCACTATAAATAGACATTAATCCATTGTAATTTCCTAAATTTTCTAAAATTTCACAACAATCAATAAATTTAGTAATTAAATTAGCTCTTTCTTGATTTGTTAATTTTTTTTGTAAAATTAAATACTTTACAAAAATTGTAATTTTATTAAAATATTCTAAATATAGACCTAATGTAGGTGTTGTTAATATTTCTTGTAAATAATCATTTTTGTAAACTTTTGTAGTTTTACCAATCATATCATGATATTTTTCATTTATTAATTCTTTATTTAGATTTATATTCCTAAAAAGTATAGTTTCTAAAAATGTTAAATGATTTACAAATTGTAATGGTGATTGTAATAAATCTTCATAATTATTTTGTAAATTATTTTGTAAATTATTTTGTAAAGAATATTCTAAAATTTCATTTTGATCTTCAAAAGAAGAAATAAAATCTTTGTAATTTGAAAAGGCAATTGGATATTCTATTTTTAGTAAATTTAAATTTATTTTATTTTGTAAATTTAAATTATTTAAAATGTCATTTCCAAAAATGTTACAAATTTTTAAAATATTTTCTTTTTCTAAATTAAAAAAATAAAAATTTAAAAAATAAATTAAAATATTTTTAACTTTTTTAAAATTATTTTCATTACAATAAAAAATTAAAAAATCAATAAAATTTGTTGTATTTTCAAAAATGGAAAGATAAATTTGACAAATTTCCTTTTTTATATTTTCATTTTCAATCATTAAATAAAATAATCCTTTTTTAGTAATTCCTTTAATATTTTCTAAATTTTCTATTTTTTCTTCTTTAAAAAATAAAATTTCATTTTGTAAATTAAAATGATTTTCTTGTGACATTTGATTGATTGATGTGGCATTCGATGATTCAAAATTTAAATTATTGTCAAAAATCCAATTAGGAAATTGTAAATGATAAATGTTTACAAAAAATGAATCTTTGTGTAATTCGTTGAAAATGGTTGGTTGTGATTTTTGTAAAGTTTCTTCATTTTGTAAAGATTGATATCCATTTTTATTAAAACTTCCTAAAAAAGAAATTTTCTTTTCATCCTTTTCCATTAATGGTGAATTTAAATCTTCTTCTTCTTCAGAAATTAAGTGTGACTTTTTTTGTAATGGACTATTAATTAAAATAGAATTATTGACTTTTGATTTTATGACAATTGATGTTTGTAAATTGTCAGAATGATTTAATTTCTTTTTTTTAAAATAAAATAAACATGACATTAAAAAAATTATAAAAAAAATAAAAATTATTGAAATTGAAATAACACTAGATATAAATGGAATAGAACTAAATATAGAATTATTATTTGTAGAATTACTATTTTCTAATTTATTTAACATTTCACTTGTCATTTCTTCTTTTGCATTAATAATGAAATTCGTTAAATTTAAAAAAATTATTAAAAAAATAAAAATTTTAGTTTTTAAATGAAAAGGTTTAGATATTGAAGTAATGTCATTACCTCGTAGTAGAGGTAGTAGTGATGATGATGATGGTAGTGTAGTAGAAATTGTTGTTGAAAACATTTTTTTTTCAATCGTTTTTCACTTTCAATATTGTTTTTGGTCTTTCCAGATCTGATGTGATGGGAGAAGGGACTTGTATTATTTCTAGAAACAGTGTTGCCTTGTACTGCTAGAAGAAAAGGAATGGGGATTCTAACTTGATGATCTAAATTGTAGATTGTATTATTTCAGAAAGATTATTAACAAGTTCACAAAGTTACAAAGTTGTTGTTATCCTGCTTCTCTTGTATTTATACTTCCCGATTCGTTTAGTGGATTACATTCAATTTTGTTTAGCTCTTGTACTGTTGAACTAATTGCCTTAAGATTAACCAAATTTTATTCCTTAAGATTAGCATTTGAATACTTTCCTTTAGAAACTACAACTCTTCTCTTCACACCACCCTTTTCTTCCATTAATACTTAGATAATAATAAAATATTAATTACTTCTATCCCATTATAATCAACTTTGAACTTTCATCAACCTATAAAAAAAATAAAGAATATGAAGTTTCAATCATCTAAAAGAATTTCCCTTGTTTATGGCCAACCAGTAACAAATCACCTCAAGAAAACCCCGTCTACGAAGAAATTAAAATTTATTCAAAAAAATACAAAGTACGCTGGATAATTGGATGAACAACAGTACCAGATAAATTTAATCTTCTGTTCAATTTTTTGAAATAAATGTGTCAATGACTATTTCTACTAATAATATATTATTATTAATAATGAAAGAAAATAGTAGTAGTAACAATAATAATAACAATTATCATTTTAAGGATATGACGTTTTGTAATGTTGAAACAGTTAATAGCAATGAGAATATTAATACATGTAATAATAATAACAATTCAAACAGTAATAATAACATGATAACAAGGAGTGTTGTTGATCATAATAAAAGTCTACCGTCTTTTAAGGAAAATGACGAAATTGACAAGAATCAACTTTCATCCATGAATGATCATGTAAATCAACAACCAATTATCAATACCATCATCAATAACCAAGCCTTCTCCATTCCTTCTTCTTCTACTTGTTCCAGTAATAATAATTTCACAACAAACGCGAACCATTCTCGCTTTTTTGAAACAGTAAATTCCCGCCAAAATAACTTCCAAAGAACCTCGGAAAAATGTAAAATAAAAAATGTAAACCCCGAAAAGCGAAAACACAAACCTTCCGCAGAAGGTAAATTAATCACTAGTGACAATAATATTCAAAAGCCTTTGCGCGAAGAAGCAAAACAAGAAGAACATTTAAAAGATAAAATAATAATTAGAAAAATTGAGGAGAATTTAAATAATAAGATGGGAGCCTATAGAGAAACAAATAAAGATTTGTTAAAGATTGGAACGATAGATGAAGTGAATAAGAAGAAGAGAAAAGAAAGAGAAGAACATGCTTCATTTGATGCAACAGTTATGAAAATGTTTAATAGTATACCCTTGATAGAAGAGATGAATCAACAACAAGAAGAAATAAATAAACAAATAATAACTAATATTGAAAAGATAAAGAAATCTAAAACTATAGAGAAGAATGAAGTGGTTTCTTCTTCTTATCTGCGGTATTTAGAAAGTACAACTACAATTAAGGAAAATGAAGAAAGTAGTTGTGGTTTTGATTTAAATCCTGAAGATTTATATGAAGCATCAATAAGGAAATGTAAACAAAATTATTTAAAGAAATTGGAGAATGTAATTTCACCTCAAGGTAATGTTTCTATTAAATGTGTAGAACATGAAGGAAGGAATGGTGAGATTAGTTTAGTGAATAGTTCTGTATTACAATGTAAATTGTCAAAGTCAATTGTTGATAAATATTTGGATGTAATTGTGGGTCAATCAATAAGGGATGAATGTTCAGAGAAATTAAATGAAAAGGATAAACAAATGATTAAATTGATAGAGAGAAATCCATTAAATGAATGTTTGCTTGAATTGTTGGATACATCGCAGATTAAATAAATTGAATTTTAATGAAATATTTTAATGTTTGTTTTTGTGACACCAGCATCTACCTTAATTTGTTTAATTGTTGGGGCTATAAATAACACCCAACCTAGCTAAAAATTAGGAGTTCAACAACTTTGTGAAATTGAACACCCATAAGTAAAACCTCAAAAAAGAATAAAATAAAAAATCAATAAGTAATGCATGACGCTCATGAGAGGTAAAGTCATCGACCGTACTCCTACAGGATTACTTATGTAGTAGTACAATGCTTAGTTTTTAGTCAATCTTGACTAACCTCTAAACCAAGATGATGACTTTGTAGTCAGTTATTCTGAGCATGAGTTGAGAACTGGTAATATGTTTGCACTTTGGTGTTTTTATTACCTCGTTCATGGATGATTGCTACATATTCTCGAAAGGGAGTATGGGGGATGGCTTGACATACCGATTGGTTTTATTTTTAATAAAAAGTGAACTGCATTATTGTAATTTTATATTATAATAAGCACTGTGATTGCTTTGTCTGTTGATTTTTTGCCTCCAAAAACATGGACTATGTTTGTAATCTAATCATATACTTAATTATTTTTTATTGTTTCAACCTTTTTAATACAACGTATTAGGCTTGTATTGGAAAAGTTGATTACTTGTTAGAATTCTTTTTTCTACGTCTGCTCTTTTGTCTACTTTTTTGCTTTGTTGTTACTTCCTCTTCTTCCTCCTCGTCATGAACTACAATTTCAGAATTCTTTTGTTTTTTGCTAGGGGAGTCTGTTGTTACCTCTAATGAAGTCTTTCTCTTCTTTACTGGGCTGATACTGTCTTCGGTAATTGTAAATGTTGGAAGATCTTTGTCTTCATGTTGTGACGAAACAAATATTGATTTAAATTTGTTTAATAAACTTGTGTTGGCTTGTTCCTTTTTCTCTTGCTTATTCAACTCAGACAATTGTTTGTACTTCTCTTTAAGAGTAGTGGTGTATTTCTTCCATTGTTCTTTCTTTTCAATTGCTTTCTCTAACTTTGTTCTTAAAACAGCTATTTCCTTTTCTTGGTTGTGTAATTTATCATCATATTCAGCTTTCATTAACTGTGTTTCCACCTTAAAATCTTTTGTTTTATTGGCTAACTCTTCTTTATGTTGTTTCTCAAACTCCTTGATTCTTTTTTCATAATCAATGTACATTTCATTCTTTTGGTTATTGTTATCAACCAATTGATTATATTTTACACTTAGTTCGTCATATTGCGATTTTAATAAAGTATTTTCCTTAGATAATTGTTCATAATCAATTATCTTTTCATTCAAATCCTCAATTTCTTGTTTCATTCTTTCAATCATTAATTCACCATTTTCTTTGTCATTTTCTTCTTGGCTATGTATTGACAGTAGCATTTGAGCTCTTTCTAGTTCCTCCTTAGTTTCTCTGTAGAGTTGTATATAATGGTTTAATTGATTGATAATATTCTGTTGATTATTTTCAATAGTTTGATACATTGACTTTTGCATTTCTATTATTGAGAGTTGATGTAACTCTTCTACTCTATTCATTTGGAATTCAAATTCTTCTGTTAATTGTTTTCTCATTTCTAGCTCTGTTGATTGTCTTACTTCCATTTTGACTACCTCAATTTCTTGTTTTAATCTATTATAACATCTTTTCAATTCTTCAAGTTCTTCATCTTCGTCAGTAACCATTCCAACTGAGACAACAGGCTTCTTGACACTTTTTGGTGATTGAAGAAATCTTCTTAGACTAGAGGTGTCATTTGCTTTTAATTTTACTTCTTTGACAACACCAGAGAAACTCAAAGCCATAACTGTTTCATTACTTCCCTCAGCAGCAGGTGTAATATTTAAAATCATTACTACTTGACCATTTCCTTGTAAAAATTCATTCTTAAATAAAATCTTAGTCAACACATCATCTCTGTATGGAATGTGAGTCTGTACACCTTTTTCTTGATTTTCTTTCATTGCCCTCATGCACCTAGATAAATTCATTAAAGAATTGTTGATTGTACTAGCTTCCTTCAATGCCTTGTTCTCAGCTCCAGTGTTCTTTTGTCTTTCACTTCCTGCCAAATCTACAACAGTTATCTTACCAATTTCCTTTTGATTTAATTCTTCATCTCTCTTAATTAAGCTAATAGTAAATATAGCATGAGATCTTGAAGAGTCGGCGTTAGATTGGGTTGCTCTTATTGATCTACATTTGTTGCCATGTAGTAAAATAGATTTTCCTTTATGGCAATCAGTAATTGTTACCTCTTTAGCTCCTTGTAAAATAAATTTTCCATTAAATTCTCTTACTTCTACATCTCCCTTGTTCTTAGTGCTACTGTTGCTAGAAGATGAAGATGAAGAGAGAATGCTATTTATTGAGGAAGTACTACTGGCAACTGAAAAATTGCTAGTTAAACTCTCTCTAAAATCTCCATCTGCATAATTATGTAACAGATCATTAACCTTTCCATCATAAACTTCAACAAATGTTGAAAATACTTCATAATGTACATCATTTTCTTTTTGAGCACTTATCATTGAGAATAAATCCTCTAATAATCTTGGTATGACACCTCTATCTTCATTGTCAAAAGAAGTTATACCAGTAGCGATTGTAGATTTTCTTAGGTCAACTTGTTGCTGTTGACTTTTTCCAAGCATTGTATATGTCTTTCCAGAACCTGTAACTCCATATGAGAAAAGTAAGGAGTCTTTGCCGTCAAACATCTTCTGTAAGAGTGGTTTTGAGGTTATTTCATAAACATCTTTTTGATTTGCGGTAGAGTCAAACACTTTTGAAAAAGTATACTTGTCATTAGATTTTTGTGAATTAAATTCTATTGTTTTTTCGTCTACTACCTTAACACAGGTACCAATATCACTAACAATTGGTTTAATTCTTAGATACACCTGTATATCACATGTTTCAGTAACTTTTCTTCTCGTTTTAGAGTTTGGAGAGAGAAGAGATGTATTTACCATTTTTCTATCAAATTCACGAAAGATATTGCGTTTATAACGGATTGCATTATTAAAATACTTACTTGGGTGTTGGTGTATGCTTAGGTAATTTATCAGTAATCTGTTTCTTAGGTGTTGATAGGTACATATCGCTTTGAGTTGAATTTCTAATACGTAGACCCGACTTCATTTTTTTCTAATTTTTTAAAACGCAAGGTGTAACGGTCAGCTTTAGAGGAAACAATGATCGTAACGGTTTTGAGAATAATAACAGTCATTGGCTGTCATTCCTATTGCACCTCAATGCATCACTTTGACTGGCTATGAAATGCAAAAAAGAAATGAAAATGCAATATTTCACTACCTTTCATTGAGCAAAACAAAGAAATGGATAAACCACACAACCTTTTACTTAAGCCTAAACTGACTATAGAAATACCTAGTGTTCCTAAAGAAGGATGGAGTAAAGATATAATAAGTTCAGATTGTTTCTCTAATTGTTTCTCCCCTTTTTCTCAGGAAGAAAATCTAATACTGATAGATGAGGTGGTTGAGGATAGTGGTGATTGTAGAAAAGAATTAGAAAATAATAAGAATAAAATAATCTATGAAATGGAAAGACTTCTGAAAACAAACACTGACATTGCTGACAGACTTGTAAAGTTAGAGAAGAGAATACTGAAACTAACACAAAATAATTGCGATCACCACATAGCTTCTAATCTTTCCAATCCAAACTTTTCCATGTAAAGACTTTTGTACATTAACATCATCTATTCATTCATTAAAGCAAGAACCCCCCAGCAAAGTCTTTTTTATTTTTCAATGTTATTTTGGTGAAACACCCTTCAAAAATGCCTTTGGCAACTTTACAAAAAATGTTTTCATCAGTCTGTAAGAGGAATCATGCTTCTGCTGGTAGAGCATTGAAATGCTTGATGAATAAGAGAAAATCTTTAAATCCTGTTCTCTTCAAGTCTTTTAATTTATTTAAATCAAATACCTCTTCTTCTACTTTAATTTCTATTAATCAAACTCAACAAAATTTCCATACTTCATTATTTGCAAATAAGAAAGAAATACCCTTCATATTAGCTGATATTGGTGAAGGTATTACTAAAGTTGAGATTGTGAAATGGTTTGTAAAGGAAGGTGATAAAATTGAACAATTTCAACATGTTGCCGAGGTCATGAGTGATAAAGCTAATGTTGAAATTACAAGCCGTTTTGATGGTGTTGTTACAAAGTTATTCTACAAGGTTGGTGATATTGCTGATGTAGGAAAACCTTTAATTAATATTGAAGTTGAAGGTTCTTCTTCCACTGGTGCCACAACAACCACTGATCAATCAACACCTGAAGTTGCAAAACCAATTACATCTAATAATGAAACAAAAACATCTAATACTACTTCTTTTGTAGATAATGTTGAAGAATCAATTGATAAAGTTCTTACTACTCCTTCTGTTAGAAGAATTGCTCGTGAAAATAAAATTGATTTAAGAAATGTTACTCCAACAGGAAGAAATGGTAGAATTTTGAAGGAAGATGTTTTAGGATACTTAGAAAATCCAACCAAGAAGGCAACTGAAGTTAAATCGGAACAAGTTACTTCAACAAAACCTACTGAAACTGTTTCAGCAACTTCAACAGGAATTATCTCTGGTGTTATTGTACCAGAAGATAGAAGAGAACCAGTTAGAGGATTGAGACGTACAATGATAAAGACTATGAATGCAGCAAATAAGATTCCACACTTTGGATTCAAAGATGAAATTTATGTTGATGAATTAATGAAATTAAGAAATCATCTTAAAGTTGTTGCTGAAAAACAAGGTATTAAATTAAGTTATATGCCATTCATTATTAAAGCACTCTCTTTGGCAATTAATGAATTCCCGGTAATGAACTCATCTCTTACTGAAGATGAAAGTGAAATTATTTATAAGGGAGAACACAACATTGGAGTTGCTATGGACACACCAAATGGTTTATTAGTTCCAAATATTAAACGTGTTCAAACTAAATCTATTTTAGAGATTGCTGCAGAATTAAATCGTCTACAAAAACTCGGTAAAGAAGGAAAACTTGGTATGGATGACTTAAAGGGAGGTACTATAACTTTATCTAATATCGGAACAATAGGAGGTACCTATGCAGAACCTGTTCTTACAGTTCCTGAAGTATGTATTGGAGCTATTGGAATGATTAAGAAAGTACCAACCTTTGATTCACACAATAATGTTGTTCCTAAACATATTATGTACATGTCATGGTCTGCAGATCATCGTGTTATTGATGGGGCTTCAATGGCTAGATTCTCTAACAAGTGGAAAGAATACTTAGAAAACCCACTTAGTTTTCTCTTGTCCATGAAATAAATCATTATCACCCTATCCAAATAAATTAGCTCGAAAAATTGAATTAAAAAAATGCTCAAGCTCTTTCGTTCAAACTTTCTTTCAACAGTAGCCTCTCCGAAGTTAAACAAGAACTTGGGAAAGGTTTCTTTAATTCAAAATAATAAAAGAAGTTTTTGTATTTCTAATAGTAATTTAAACTTTAAAAAGTTTGTTGAAGAGAGAAAACAAAAAGGAATTGAGGAAAATACAAACAATAAGAATAGTATCAATAAACAAGAATTAACAGAAAATATAGATACTTTACTGGCGAAAGTTTTAGAAAAAGTTAAAATACAAAGAGATTTAGCATGGGAAGAATATAATAAAAGAAAAGAAAGTGATAATAATAAAAATAATGAAGATAATGATATTTCTTCATTAAAAAACACTGGTGCCGCATTTAATACTTCTTCAAAAATTTATCAAGAAACAATGAATAGAGGTGAAAGTACTGGAAAGAAAATAAATTATAGTGAATTATTTGGATTTGAAGATGAAGATATAAGAGAGAATGAAGAAAATATCTCTTCTTCTTTATTTAAAGAAAATTCTTTAGAAGAAGAAAGTTCGAATGAGCTATATGAATTACCTAAAGATGAAAATGAGAGGAAAAACAAGGAAGTTAATAATAATTTTACGAATGAAAATAAAAAGAAGAAAGGAAATCAAGAATACACACATCCAATAATAAGAACAAATAATTTTTATAAATCAATAGGAATAAATTATCGTGGAAAATTAGTACAAGATAGGTTACCACATTCTTATAAAATATTATGTGAATTTCCTCATGCAGAATATACACAATTAACACCAACAAGTGAAGAACAAAAAGAATATGTTGGAGATACAGATTTAGATAAAATACCTAAATTATCAAATGGTTTAGATCAAGTATTACAAACACCTGGAGTTCATCAATTATATGATCCAAGAAGTAAAAAACATCATTTCCCTCCTTCTTTAAGATTTTTACATCAACCTAATCAAATTAATTTTGCTAATTTAACACCTTTTATTCCTCCTTCAAATGATAAAACATTACATGATTTAGTTTTAAAGCATAATTGTACTTATCGAGGAAGTACTAGTTCTATAACAGCACCACTAGTTTCTATTTATTTAATTTTATCTAATTATAGACCTACTCATGCAAGAGCATTAGATAATTTTAAACATATGTCTAATACTTTTACTCCTTCAGTTGTTAAACCAATACTATTTTGTGTTAGACCAAAAGAAAGTGAAGATGGAAGAGTTACTTACTCAATTGACTCTTTTAAATTTATTTTTGAACCAAGAACAAATCAAATTTTGATGGATTTAGGTAAAACTATGGAAAAATTATTTGTAATGAGTCAAAAAGATTTCCAACAAAGATTTGTATTAGCTCATAGTGATGGTAAAATATATGATGATTGTGAAATATATAGATATTTACATCATGGAAAGTTTTTATTAAGATCACAATTAGATTGTTATCATCCAGATCATGGAGTATTTGATATTAAAACTAGAGCAATCAATCCAATTAGAGTAAATATGGAGAGGTATACTTATTTCACTAAAAGTAGATTAGAAAATGTTAAAGGTACTCTTCTTTCATATGAAAGAGAATTTTATGATTTAATTAGATCTGCATTTATTAAGTATAGTATGCAAGCTAGAATAGGTAATATGGATGGAATGTTTATTTCTTATCATAACACAAGAGAGATATTTGGTTTTGAATATGTTAAACTAGAAGAGATTGATAAATATGTTTTTGGGAATTCTATTAATGCTGGGAGAGCTTTTTCACTTTCTTTAGATATTTTCACAGAAGTATTGGATACATTCACAGAAAGATTTCCAAAATCACCTTTAAGAGTGACATTTAGGCCATTAAAAGTTGAACCTTATTTCATTGATATTTTTGTTGAACCTATGGAGGAAGATGAAGGTTGGAGTGAAAGAGATGCAACAGAGGAAGAGAAATTAATGTGGGATAATATGAGATATCAAAACAATCCTTTTGAAGGTATCATTGGAAATGCTTATTGTTATCGACTTTCAATTCAAGCTTTTGTCAATGGTGGTATTTCAAAGAGTCACTTAGACCTTAAAGAAGGCGATGATATTGATGTTATGTATTCATTAGAAGAACTTGGCGAAACAGCCAACGATTTATTCTTGTCAGGTGAATATATTTCTACACTCAAGAAAGCTTTCTATCTAGAACGCACAACATAATTCAAAGCAATAAATTTTATGTCACCTTAACACAACTTTTAATTTCAATTTCTTTTCTAAAATAAAAATGCAGCAAGACACAAACGACCAACAACACCAAACGGAATTACAAGAACGGAATATGAATGAAGAGGAAAGTAGAAGATCGTCTGTAGACCAACAATTCTCTCCGAGATTTATACAACCACCACAGAATAAAACTATTTGGAACAAATTACGGTTGGAGACACCCAAAAGTGGAGGTTCTAATTATTTTATATTAAGATTAGTATTGGATTTAATTATGGTTTGTGTTTGGATTCTATGGAGTGGCTTACACGCAAAATCTGTTTCTCAAATGTTGTGTTCTCCACATTGGACAGAAGACTATTGCAATTCAAAGGCAACTGGTAGATTTTTTGCTAAAGTGGCAGATATTTTTATATTAGTTCCTTGTATTATTGTAAGTTTGTGATTAACAATTTATTTATTCATAAAAAAAAGATTTATGGAATATTTATTTTAATAATAAGACTTAAAATTAAGAAACATAGAAAATATTCTCATTATCAAACTTGGTCAATTTTGTTATTTATTGTTCATATTTATTTTATTTTATTGGCTGGATTACATGGAATAAATATTGGTTTAGGTGTTACTTATTTATTAACCATTGGTTTAATATTTGGTTTATTACCTAACTTGATTATAATTTGGCGATTTGTTAAGTTGAGAAGAGAACAAAAAGTTATGGAAGAGGCTGAATTTCATAGAATGTTTTCACCAAGATATCGTGACTTGATTGCTACCAATGTCTAAACAACAATAAGGATTGGTTTATTAAATGAATAAAAATTATTTTTACCGCCAAAACTAAAATTACATAAATTACAGAAAAAAATAGTTGAAAAAAATGGTATTTGTAGATGACGTTTTTCCTGCAGATAAATCTGCTTTATGTTTTGAACCTGATTATAAGGAGCCTGAATGGGTGAGTGCTGTTGTTTCCTGGAAGCGTCCTAAACAATGGGTGAAAAATCCTCAATTATTTGTGGATAGCACCGCACCGGGAGATGTTAGTCAAGGTAACTTAGGAGATTGTTGGTTGTTGAGGTAGGTAATAATGACTTTCAATGATAGTATTGAACTAATGGATTACGAAAATTAAGTGCCTTATCTGTTGTAGCCTCATTACCAGATGTTTTGCAAAAACTTTTTGTTGAAATAGATGAAGATGAAGGAAGATACGTTGTTAGATTGTATTATGGTAAGTAGAAGTTAGAAGTAAGGATTTTCAACTAATTGGTACCAGAACATCAATGGAGAAATATTACAATAGATGATAGAATCCCTTGTGGAAAGGACGGGTTGCCTGTATTCGGTCACAATACATTAAAGAATGAAATTTGGGTTGTTATTTTAGAGAAAGCTGTTGCAAAATTATTAGGAACCTATGAAGCTCTAGACGGAGGATATTTAGAGGAAGGCGTTGTAATGTTAACTGGAGGTAATTTTTCAATATTGTTTATTTTCATATTTTATTTTTTTTAAACTAAATTTAAATATATAGGTAGACCAGAAAGGTTGTATGTAAATAATTGGTCTCAACACCCTGGAAAAACTCCATGGAGAAAGGATAGACTTTGGGATAAACTTGTTTTATATAACAAAGAGAATGTATTGATGGGATCTTCTATTTCATCTTCTAGAGGAGAACAACAAGATGAAGCCAAAGGCATTGTTGCTGGTCATGTAAGTAGGGAATTATAATATTATGCTTAATTTTAAATAGGCTTATGCAATTTTAGATGTAAAAGAAACTAGTGACAAAAAGTATAAATTAATTAAATTAAGAAATCCTTGGGGATGGTAAGTTTTAACATTATTTCAATTTACAACAACAATGAATTAGTTTTGAATGGAAAGGCGCATGGTCTGATAGCTCAAGAAACTGGACATTCCAGTATCGTAAAGAATTAGGCCAAGAGACAAAAGATGATGGTATTTTCTGGATGGGATTTCAAGATTTCACCACTTACTTTGATAAAATTACTTGTTGTAGATTTTTGAACGACAGTATTTTGACTAAAACCAATTCTTCTAAGCTTAGCCCAATCTATATTGAAAAAATATCATTTCCTGGTGTAAGTTGGAATAGAAAAAAACTTGAGGGACATTGGGATGATCAAACAGCAGGTGGTGCCTTAACCAATATGGGATTTGCAAGAAATCCCCACTTTAAATTGTTGGCCAAAAAGACTGGAAGATATTTCTTAATGTTATTCAGACCTTACATTTCACAAGACGTCGATGCCCAATACTACAGATCTGGTATTGGATTTGCTATTTATAAAGGGTTAGACAGCAATTACAAAATATTACCTGCAGATAACTCTCCTACAGCCTTGCTACAATATCCTGTTTACGGTAGATACAACAGTATTGAATTGGAATTAGAACAAGGACCATACGTAATTACTCCTTGTACCTTACATCCAAATAGAAAAGGAGCATTTCATTTTGAAATTTATAGCGACTGTGAGTTTGATATTGAAAATCTTGATAGAGATAGTCTTGGACAGCCATTATTGACTGATATTCCTCCAAGTGCAAGAGAACCAAGAACCACTTCAAATGAAACAAGCAAACAGACATTTAAGGGTCCAATGACAAATACATCTAATATTAATGGAGGAAACACCAACAATTCAATGAAAAAAAGAAGCAACTTTATGACTACATATCAATTTGAATTTGGAGGGAGAGTTGACCAGTTTTACAAATAATAAAAACTTAAATTTAGAAATAGAAATTAAGATTTTGCAAAGTTATTTCTTGTTTTTTTCACAATTTAGAAATGTCATTAAAAATTAAAATTTTAAAAAATAAAAATTATAAATAAAAATAGTCACTTTTAGTAAATTAATATAAAAATATTTAAATAAATTAAAAAAATTAAAATATTAATTTACTTAATTTTGTTAAAAAATTTAAATTTTTATTTAGTAATAATTTATTTTATTAATTTATATTATTTAGAATATTTATGTTTTAATATTAAAAATAATAGTTTTTTATGGATAAATATTTGTTTTATATATAAAAAATAAATTATAAATTAATAAAATATTTATAAAAATAATAAAATAAAAAAAATTATTAATAAATATTTATAAATAAAAAAAATAATTATAAATTTAAATTAAATAAAAAAATCAATAATATAATAATATATATAGATAAAAAAAGATTTTATAATAAAATTTATTTTTTATAAAGATATTTAAAAAATAATATATTTATTAGTTAATAAAAAAATTTTATTATTTTTTATTTTTATTTAATTGATATTTTAAATTTATTAATTTTTAGGTTATAAAAATAATAAAATAATTAAAATATTAATTAATAAAAATAAATAATGTATTAATAAAATATTTATTGATAAATAAAATTTTAGATTATATATTTATATTATAATTTTAATAAAATTAAATATTATGTTTTAATTTGTAGTTTTTTATATTATATGTTTTTTATAATTTAATATTTATTTATTAAAAGTTTAAGTATAAAATTAATAATTATTTTTATAAAAATTTTATTTTTAATTTTAGATTTTATTTTTATGAAAATATTTAATAAAAATTTAGTTATATAAATTAAATTTTTAGTTTATTAAATATAAGTTTTAATTTTTATTTAAAAATAAATTGTTTTATTAATAAAAATTAAAATTATTTATTAATATTTTTATTTTTAATTTTAGTTAAAAAATAAATATATTAAAGTTTCTTTTTTTGATTTTAATAATATATAACATTTATTTATATTTTTTTTTATCATTATCATTATAATTATTTATAATTTATTTATATTATTTAATAATCTATTGATCTATATATTAATAAATTTATTTAAATTTTAATAAATTAACAATATAATTCATAATATTCATTAAAATACTAATATTATTTAAAAAATTATTTTAAAAAAATTAAAAAAATTATTTTAAAATTATTTAAAAGATTTAAAATATAATTTTTATATTATATTTTTATATGAAAAAAAGTAAAATTATATATAATTTTATATAATTATTATAAAATTTCTAAAATTAAAATTTTTTAATTATTAATTTTTTATTATAATTTCCTTTAAATATTAATTTATTAATATAAATATAAATTATATTATAATTATTATTATTTTAATAACTAAAATAATATAATTTATTAAAACTAAATAAAGATTTAACATTATATTTTTTATAACAAAAAATATTTAATTTAAATATAAAAATTATAAAATTAATTTGTTTAATTTTTATTATTTTATTATATTGTTTAATAATATTATTTTAATTTTATTCTTTAAAAACTTATAATATAAATCATATAATAATTTTCTATAATATAATGTAAAAAATATATAAAATATAAATAATATTTTAAATATTTATTTAATTTTTAAAAATATATAAATTATTTTATAATTATTAAATACATATAATTTTTAAGAGCATAAATAATTAAAATTATAAAATAATTAATTAACAAATATCTTATAAAGCAATGATTATATTTTTTATTATATTTAATTAAAAAAATAATTATTAAAATAATATTATTTATGGTTTCTATTAAAAAATATAATAATTAAAATTCACTTCTAAAATTCATAATTATTATTGTTCTATTTTTTTTAAAAATTATTTCTTATTTTATTTTAAATTTTATTTTGATAATTTATAATAATTTTAAATTTTTTTGTATTTTTTATATTTATTTAAATTATTTTTTATAATTTAAACATATTGAATATTCTATTATTTAAACAATTATCTACAAATTCTTTATACATATTATATTATTATTTTCATATTCTCTCAATATAAGCAAAATATTATTCTTGTATTTTTTATTGTGACCTAAAAAACTCGTTGTTAGAATATTTTTTGTAAAAAATGCAAGAACAATACTTTGCTTATATCTCTAAAGTGGGTGATAGTTTTCCGATTGACAATCAAATACTTGTTGCTACAAAAACGAATGATCGAAGAATAGAAAGAGAATGTAAAGAAACTGAAATAAAAATTCAAGTAAAATATTGTGGTCTCTCTAAATTAGATTACCAAGTAAGAAAAGGAATATTTCCTCTGTGGAATCACAACTCTTTTAATCAACAATGTATAATACCAGGATATGAAGTTTGTGGACAAATATTAAATATTGGAAATAAAGTAAATTCTAAAATGTTTTCAATTGGAGATTTAGTTATTGGATTTTTACCTGTTCAAACAATAATAGAGAATAATTTAATTTTTAATAATGAAATATCTAATGATACTTTTCTTTTATCAGATAATAATGTAGATGAATTAAATGGTGGTTGTTCTAATGAATGTATTTCAGAAGCTCATTATTTTCTTAAAATACCATCAGATATGTCACTAATCAAAAGTGCTAGTTGTATATTTAGTGGAATACGTGCTTATATTACACTATTTAATAAAACACAAATTAAAAGAGGAGATACTATTTGTATAATGAAAGGAGCTCATTGGGAACAAACTTATTTACTTCAATTAGCAATTTTAAAATGTAATTGTCAAGTTATTACAACAGTTACAACAGATGAAGAAATTAATTTTTTAAGAATGATCCAATCAAAATTAAATTCAAAATTATCCAATTCTTTAATAATCAATGGTAATAGTATGAATACTAGTAATTTACATCAATTAACTATTTTAGATTTAAGACAATATGAAAATATGGAACAATTTCAAAAAGCTATTTTTAAAGAAACTTCAGGATTAGGTGTTGATGTGTTTATTTGTAGTGATTATCTACCAATCATTTCTTCTAATAATAATAATAATAGTAATTTATTAACAACAGCTTTAAATGTGATAAAGAGTAATGGTACTTTAGTTTGTTATGATTTTAATAATCAATTAACAGAACAACATTTTAATCAAATGTTTAGAAAGTCAATTAATTTGGCTAATATTCTTGAACAAAGTTATGTTCAACATCCTCATACTATCGGAATTTATTTACGTAAGTAGAATGAAACATCTATTTTATAACTGTTGAATATAGATACACTTAAAGAAATAGTGAAAGATATCAATGATGAATTAATAGAAGTACCTATTGGACATTGTTTTCCTTTAAATTCCATTCAAGAAGCGCATAAGAAGGTAGAATCTTCTCTTCAACAAAATTCAAATTTGATTGGCAAAATCATGATAAAAATTTAAAGCCTTTCCTCCGATGGTAGATGAAAAGAGGTTTTAGATATCAAACAAAAGAAGAACCCATTTATTAAATGTTTGAAAAATTCAATTATGTAACCTCTATTTTCTTCGTCTACTAAAAAGAAAATTAAACAATAAACTCAGAAGAAAGTAAAAAATATAGTGAAATAAAAAAAGTTTCTTATTATTATTTAAATTTTTTAGATTTTACTTTAGTCTAGCAAAAATAGTTTCAGAAACACAGTTATCTACACAAGTTCTAAGATCCATTGCCCATAACATACAATTCTTTTCTCCAGTTTCATCACCTTCAATTCTTTTAACACATCCTTCATAATCTTGAACTTCTGGTTTACATCTTGATTGTTTGCAGGAATTTGATAATTCGTGTCTAATATCGACAATTTCAATTTCTTCTTCTTCAGACATTTTTTATTGGTTGAGTTTTTATGGAGTTTTTTACAACCTTACTTTGCACGGGCATTTTTTAAAAAGAAAAATTTAAGGCTGACAAACAACACTTGCCTCAATCAAATCAACAATTCGCACTCCAATAAATTAATTATTATTATTATATGGGGATCATTATTTACTGACTGATGCTATTCCAGCTAGTCTACCAGTTATCCAAGCAAAAGCAAAGTTAAATCCTCCAATACATCCAAATGCATCTAAGGCCTCTCCACAAATAAATAAATTTTCATGAATTTTGCTTTCCAAACTATTTAAATGTATACAATCTAAATCTACACCACCTCCAGTTACTTCAGCTTTTTTAAAACCACCATTTCCTCCAATTGACAATTCAAATTTAGTTAATTTTTTTACAATTTCATTTCTTTGTTCTTTTGTTAAGTTTGACACTGGAATATCACCAAGTTCTTGTAAAATTAATTGAATGATTCTTATTGGAAGGAAATTAGGTTCAGAGTTTTTATGAATAAAATTCTTTACCATTGTTTTTGTACCGCCTTGTTTTGATTGTATTAAAATATTATTCCATTCTTGTGAAGAAATATCTGGTGTCCAATTTACTAGTAAAATAGTTTCTAAATGTCTATTACTACTTTCCAATTGATTTAAAGGTAAAGATAATAAATGTTCAATTGAATCTTTTCTTAAATCAACTTTAGCTTTCACTTGTTTTTCTTCATTATTTATTTGTTTTTCTTTATGATTTAACATTTCATTGCCAAGAATAGTAGCGTGACTTGAATTTAAAATACTTGGTCCCGAATATCCAGTGTGTGTAAATAAAAATCCATTGGCTTCTGTAGATTGGTACAGTACTGAATCCGATTTATTCATTACTGATATTTTTACTTTGGGCATTGTCACACCACTTAGTTCTTTATGTTTTTCTTTATTTTCTTTAATAGAATGTAAAGGGGTTAAGGCAGGATAAAGAGGTATAATTTTATGTCCAAGTTGATGTAGAAGATTAATTCCTGTTCCATCTTGATTAATTACAGATAACCCTCCAGTTGCAATAATTATTTTATCGCATATAATATTATCATTATTTTCACAAGTAATTTTCCATTGAGTTTTATTCTCTTCATTTAAATTTACTTTTTCTAAACCAACAACATTTGAGTTTGTTTTAATATTACATGAAATAGAATGTGTTTGTATTTTTCTAAGTAATGAATTTAAAACATCTTTTGCATCATTAGATATTGGAAAATACTTTCCAGTTTCTTCCTCTAGATCTAATTTAATCTTTAAATCCTTTTCAAAAAATTCTTTTTGACTTTTGATTGACCAAGAAGAAAGTATTTTGGCCAGTGGTTCTGGTTTCGTTGTAAAATATCTTTTTTGAACTAATTTTCCAAGCTCCGTATCACTTTTACTCTTTATTTCATTATGATTAAATACCCATTTACTCTCGTGACATATTACATTACATCTGCTACCTCCTGACATTAAAATTTTCTTTCCACATTGTGATTTTCTTTCCAATAGCAATATTTCTACTTCTTTCTTTTTCTTTTTAGCTGTTTCTTGCACAAATATTGTACTCATTAATCCTGCAGCTCCTCCTCCAACTATAACTATTCTTTCTTGTTGATTTACTAGATTAATGTGAAAAAATCTTTTTGTTGTTGGGTGTGCATTCCTTAGCGTAAACATTTTTTTGAAAAATAAAAATGTTTATTCTTTGTAATCGGAAATAATGAAATAGCTAAAAATCATTACACAAATATTATTTCGATAACTTATAATTAAAGATAAATTAAGTTTAAAAAAGTGCAATTTTATAATTTATTTAACAATCAATTCAAAAATTTGTACTTTCTTTTGATCGGAGGAGTATTCCACCTTGCCAACGAAGACAAAAACCTATCCCACTTTTTCTCAGCTGTTCCATGGGTACCTTGGTTTGGAATCAGCCTTACTCTTGGCGAACAAGGTGTAATACAAAATCTACTGCCATAATTTCTTAGTCCCCACAGCACGCCATCATATACCCGATTCAAATTATCTTTCCAAACACTCCAGTACTCCCAAAACGAACTTTTGTGAATACCACTACCCCAACTTCCAAAATATGGTTCTTTTAATAAGGTGTCTACGTCTTTTACTTGACATAAACCCTCATTCATTAACTTAGGAGTAATATAATTGCAGTCATGAATTGGCCCATGGGCGAAAGTGCAAATAGCAAATACTTTCGACCTGTCAATGTCAGCATCACTTCTGTTATAAATCCATTCATACATACTAAGATGATAACGATAGAAATCCACAGTTGCCTCTAAATCATCTTCAATAGTTATTACATAAGGATAATTCATAATATGCAAACCTAAGTACATTCCGTAAACGTAATGAGTATTCAAAGTACGTGCAGTGGTTGGAGGTATATGCTCAATTCCTAATTGCCTTATATTATGCCAAAATGGATGGAAGAAAACACGAATTTTCACACATGTCACCTTTTGAAGCAAATTAATGATATCCTTAAAACCGTCACCGTCAATGGTAACAATTAATATTGTTTTTTCAATATCATCTATATTACATATTGCCCTCAAAGAGATATCTAATGGAGTAGTTCTCTTATAGGCACGTATCCATATTGGTAAATGGAAAGGTAAAGTGGGGTATTTCTTTCCATTAATTGTAAATCCTAGTTTATTCATTCTTATCTTCTTTTCATCTAATTCTTTACTGTAAGGCGTTGAACAAAAATCATACCATTCCTCTGAATTTTTAATAATCCACGTAGAAAGGTCTGTTTCCATATCAATATCTTGTTTTGAGGGCGAAAATAATGGCCAGTTTTTGTCGGCTTCAATAATGTTTTTTGGAGCAATCGGGTGCACATACGAGCTAGAAGTACCTTGGCATTGACTATGCTGTATTTTCAAGGCATCTTCCCTTGAAATGGTTTCACCTGTAGGAATCAAAACAACTTCACTCAATTGGTTATACGGTTCTTCCTTCGTAACTTTTATTTTAGCTGTAATGTTTTCTAATTTATTCTTAGTAACATCATTCAAATCGTTATTTTCACTATTAGATTGTATATCACCGTTGTCTTCCATTAACACATTAGTTTCCCTTTCTGCAGTAGAATGAAGCCTTTGATTAATATGAAAAATAAAGAAAATTAAAACTGATAAAAGAATAACAATTATTAACGTTTTTAAAATTGAAGGAAATCGTTGATAATTCATTTAGTTATAATATTAATCATTAAATTGTATTAATCTCCGTATTTCGTTCAGTTTATTATTAAAAATTGTAGATGAGCAAGTGTAGACTATTTTTTAGGTCTTTGATATTTGAAATTGTAGTTGGCGCTAGGCGCCTTTCTTTTTCTTCAAAACCATGACAAACAATTAATACTAGACAATTCTAATAACACATTTAAACTAAAACAAATTAATATAACCAAAACTATTATCAAACTTAAAGTCCCCATTGACATTACCAATGAAACATTAATTCAAGAATTAAAAAAACAATCTTTTAAGCAACAGAATGATAATGGAGTTGGAATTATTACTGTAATTAAATTAAATAAAAACTGGAAGTGCATTAAGTATGAAAAAATTATTTTAGATAGAATTTTTAACTTTATTTTAAACCACAATTCATTTGATGTATTTAATATTATCAATTGGTATGATTATCACAATTACACCAATAACCACTTCCAATTATCACTAAACAAAGTAAAGGAAATTATCCAATAAACAACTCTACACAATAAATGGTACATAATTGTTGGTAACATTAACAGAACTACTGTGGAGTTATTTAAAAGATTAAATGAAGGAGATAAGAAATTTTGTAATTAAATTAATACTTTACAGTTATTTAATATTATACCATCAATTATTAACCCTTCCTTCAGGCAATATAATGGTTTTTATTTTCATTCTCACTCTAGACCAGACTATATTATCACCAATTAGAAATCTAATGAAATGATTACTTTTAACTTTAGTATTAAGCATCAACATAAGGGAGTAGGTTTTACGTTTTCATTAAATAATCAAGTAGTTTAAAATTATAAATTTAATTCCATCAAATTACCTTTAAACAAATTACTAAAAACACAGAATTCCTAGTTAATGAACTGGATAAATGTTTAACTTTCACTAACTTAATAGAAACATTAAGCAATTTTATTAATAAATTTGGTAAATCATTAATATACAAGTGTTCTCCTCTTATCAATAATTAAAAATTTAAAAATTTAGAAACATTACATAAACAACTTAAAAGTTGTTACAAGTTTAATAAGTATAATAATAATTGAACGAACTATAATTCTTTTAATTTACCAAGTTTGGAGGAGGCCATTAAAGATTGTGTAATAAAAAAAAATAACTACTACTCACTCTATTAAAAGAACGTAAAGTGAACTTTATTAAGAGAATTAATAATCTTTAAACTAAAGTTCCTTTTTCTTATTTATTTCAAAAGGAATCAAACAATATGTCAATAGAATCAATGTGTAAAGATTTTCTTAATAATATTTTAAGTTTTTTCAACAATATGTTTAATGTCAATTTACTTAACACCAATCTATCTAAATTTAATATTGCAAATATGTAAATCAAAGATTGGAAGTTTTAATAGTGTAATGGAAAATTAGTCTTATCTACAATAAAGAGTATGAAAAACT
>CADWAF010004801.1:0-10203 GCA_902984215.1 Willaertia magna | reverse complement strand
ACATAATACTGCAACTGCATTGTTTTATAAAGCTAATCCTTTAATGCCTTCTTTTGAAGAAGCTATTAAGGTATTTGGTGCTAATTCAAATGCTACAAAGGAACAAGTATTACAGTTATTTGCTAAACCATCTTCTTCTAAAGGAAATAATAGTACTAATGGAGCAAGCAGTAGTAGTAGTGGAGAAGATGTTGAACCTTATTCAAGCTTTAAAACATCAAAGTTGTAGGATTTTTGTATTCGAAATTTACTGATTTTTATTTCTTACAGATTTACTGTTCGTTTTTGGTATGAAATAAACATTTTTGCTTTATTATTATAAAATTAAAGCTGTAAAAAGTTTAAAATTGTTAAATAGTGTAAGTAGGTACCTAGATTAAAAAATTTAGAGTTTGTTTTGTAAAGGAAATCTGTTAACATGTTATTGTTGCTTAATCTAATTTTCTCTTTTTAGTTTCATCTTCTTCTTCCTCTTCATCTTCTTTCTTACGTTTTTCTTCATTAGTTTCCTCCTTTTCTTCCTTTTCAGTTGTTGTTGTATTGGCTGGAGGCATATAAAAGTTTAAGCCTTTAATTCCAGAAACAGTTGGCTGATCTTCTTTTTGTTCTTCTTCTTCTTTCTCTTCATCTACTTTACCTGCAAGTTTTGCATTAGTACTTATAACAGATTTATCTACTCCTTTGGTAAGATCTTTATACAAAACTAAAGGATCATCTCCTTCTAAATTATCATTTATTGCATTCTTATCATTTTCTTCCTTCTCTTCTTCTTCTTCTTCGTTATGACTTTCCTCTTCCTCTTCTTCTTTATATTCTTCTTCCTCTTCATCATCTTCCGAAACGTCCTCACCAGACAACCACTTTTCATACAAACCGCTCATTTTGTATTTTTTTTTGTAGTAATTTAATCAAAAACGCAACGTCTATAAACGATTAAAATTTTAAAAAATAAAATAACGCAAAGCCTTATTTATCATTCTCATTTAAATTTCGAATTTTAAGGAATAAAAAAAGTAACAATTTTTTAACAATTAAATGCAATTGGACTAATAATAAGATTTTTATTTACAATTTGATTTAAACCTAGATTGTAATGAAATGAAATGATTAATTTGATTTAATTAATTATCAAAAAATTAGTGTTGTTTTAAAGCGATTGCTCTCAATTTTGCTTGATTAAAACTTCTTTCTAATACACTATAATCTTTCGTTAAATTATCTAAATAAAAATCGTGAGAATATTGTGGTTTTGGAGGAAATTCATATTTAGCTAAATGATAATGAAATACTTGTTGTCTTTTTGAACAATACATTATTGTTTCCATAATGTCATTCTCTTCATTATCTCTATCAGTTCTACTAATCTTTGCGCCCATTGTTAGTTGAGGTTATTAATATTGTTTAGTTGTTTCGTTGTTGAGTTAAAACTATTAAAGTTTGTGTTGTTTTTTTTTCGAATGAATATTTCAAACCAAAACTGTCAGATTTTATACATTTCGCTGCTTTTAAAAGAATCAAAGAATATTCTATTTGATACATTACTTTTTTAAATGTGAATCTAGCTGGAATCTACTAGATAAAAGGTATCCATAACTGCTTGGTAACGTATAGTAAACTTTTAACCATAATCTTATTCTTTCGTTTTTATACTTTAAGATTGTTGAATTAGTGTTTTTATTTAGTATAGTTAAGTCAGGCAGGGAATAAGAGATGTAATTTAAAAAATTAAATTAAATACAAAAATTTATTATTTACATTTTAATTTCTACAATTTTTCTTTATTCCACTTTGCAATATTGCTTGATTATATTCATTTTCCAAAGCCTCATAATCCTTTGTTAAACTATTTAAATAACTACTTGAAGAAAATTGAGATTTTGGAGGAAATTCATATTTTGTTAAATGATAATGAAATACTCTATGTCTTTTTGAACAAATTGGAGTATCTAATATATCAATAACATTATTCTTATCTGTTATTCTACTTGTTTTTGAGCCCATTCTTGTTAATATTATTATTGTCAGTAGTGGTGGTGATAGTGCAATGCAAATAATAAATTTGTTTTAATACGTGGTTGTTAGTTTCTTTTTTTTTCAAAGCGAATGTTAAATTGCTGTGGAATGCAATAAAGAATCAATAGAATATTCAATTAATGCAATTTCTCATTAAATTCATGTAATCTATTGTTGTAATTTTGGTTGTGTAAATTAATTTGTACAATTTTGTGGTTTTGGAAAGGTCATTTAAATACTGTGGTAACAAATGTTGCTTAGTAATGTTTTAATTGAAAGTGTTTCAAAAGTTAGTTGTTGGTATGTGATTCTTTTGACTCCTGTCATCTTGCACATTAAAATAGTTTGTTGGATAGCAAAAAGTTGCACTTGCACTGATACGAAACGAAATCGAAAGTTCGTACTTGGGATTATCGTAAAGTCACTTTTTCGCTGAAAACGAAGAAACAACAGTTTTATTTTAAAGTTTTTCTTTAACACAAAACGACCAAAATCTATAATTATTGTGCTGTAAAGCTTTTTTAGAGGAGGGCCCAAATTATTTTTTAGTTAATTTTGTAATCTCAAATTATTTTTAGTAAAATTTTGTAATGTTTTTACTTTTTAATACACAGCAAAGTAACCCGCCCAATAAAAACAACATAAAATTGCTCGAAAAAACTGTTTATTCGCAGAATTCTTGTGAAACAGCTGATTTGTGTGAATTAGATGGTTGTGGAGAGATCACTTTACGATAATCCCAACTTAAATCACGTAAATCTTGTAAACATCAAGATTTACGCAAAAATCGGATTTTTTTTGAAGAAAAAACGAGAAATTTGAAGAAAATTTAGAGAAATAGCGGAATTTTGTTCAATAAAAAAACTTAAAATTCACGTATTTATAGCCAAAATCAATATTTTTTAGGGAAAAAAAAGCAAAATTTGATTAATCACAAAAAAAATTCATTTCGTATCAGTGCAACTTACACTGATACGAAACGAAACTAAAAGTTCATACTTAAATAATGAAATTGAAGTCAACTATCAAAATCATAACTTTTTTGTAAAAATCAACAACTTTTAAGAGCAAAAATCAAGATTTAAAAAAAACATAAAAATTTTAAAAAAACAAAAAACCGTCAAAATGATAAATAGTAATGAAGAAAACACTAAAAATACTTTTTATTGTCCATTGTGTAAAAATTTTATTAAAATAGAACTTGCATATCCACATTTACATAAATGTCTTTATAATTATGAAGAAAAAGTTGAATTGGTTCATACTTCTTATAAACCAAATACATCAACAATTCCACCACCAACATTGTTACCCCCGTTAAATTCTCAATCAAAAGAACCATATTTTTCTTTAAGTATAAGAGAAGAACTTCAACCGTCAAAAAAGAAATTAAAGAAAAGTACTGATAAATCTAGGGAATTATGTAGTGTTAATAGTTGTACTAAAAAATGTAACAAAAAAAAATATTCTATTCGGTTAAACTGTGGTAATTACAATCTTTTTTATTGTAAATCTGATCATTTTGTTAGTATTAATTGTAGAATTAAAATAACTAAAGATATTAATGCTTGTTTAGCTGATGCAAAAGATAAAGTTGATTTAGAAACTGATGAAAATAAGAAAAAAATTAATAAAACACTTACTAATTTACGTTGTTATTGTTGTGATAATTTTATATTATCGTTAGAACAATATAAATGTGCAAATCCTCAATGTAATGAAGGAAATCCTGTAAAATGTGATAATTCATTAATATTAAGACCAGGGAATTCTAAAAGTACTAAAAAGTTTTACTTTTGTTCAAGTATTTATTGTATTCATTGAATGTCTACTACAACTCAAAGACATTGGAAAGAATTATGTAAAGATGATGAAATTCAATTAGATTATGAAAATTTATCACAACAATTAAACGGTTTGTATTAATATAATTTAATATAATTCTACTTTAAATATAGTGAGTATTAAAACAATTTATAATGATGAACATATTTCAGATTTGACAAGTATTAATAAAAATCAATTCCATCAGTTACTTAATATATTTGAATCTGAAATATCTTGTTTAACTTTAAATAAAGGTAAATTAAAACAATGTCAAAATAGATCTAGAAATCTTTTTTATGCTGAACAGTTATTAATGTTTCTAGTTTGGATACGTCATTATGTTTCTAATAGTTTTTTATCATAGATGTTTGGAATAGCTAAAGGAAAAGTTTCAATTTATAATATTTCTTCATTAAACTGTCTTTACAATCTCTTTAAAACAAAACTAGAAATTATGCCTCCTTATAATATTAGAGAAAAATTCATAGTTAATTTTAATAGTGTTTCATTTTCGGTTCTTTTTGATGGATCTAAACAACAAATTTCAGTTTCAAAGGAAAAAAACATTGAACAAGTAACATATTCTGAAAAGAAAAAATTGTATATATTTACAAAGTTAGTTATTTGTTCACCTAATGGTTTCATTTACTTCATTTCTTCTAGCTATGCAGGATCAAAGAATGATCAACAAATATATAATATAGAAGAAAATCATATTCACATATCACTCAAAACACATAAATTTATAGGAGCAGACAAAGGATTTACTGGGGTATATTCTTATTGGAAAAATACTATAATTCCTTATTTGAGCTCCGATGATTTATTAACTATTGAAGAAAAGACATTTAATAATGAATTTGCACATTATCATATTGTGATAGAAAATGTCTTTTCTAATTTTAAAAAGTTTAAAATTTGTCAATATGTATTTAGAAGTAAGACAAAAAACCTTGATAAAGCATTACAGTTACATCATAAAGTATAGATAGTAGTAAAAGGATTACTTAATTCATTTAGAATGCCTTTGAGATAAATAAAAATAATTTAAAGCAATACAATATTGAATTTATAATTAGATGGTCTTCTGTGTATTTAGAATGAAGAAGAATAATTGTTATAAATTAAAATTACAAAGCAACACTGGTGCAAAATATGAAATGTTGTTGTTTAAGTATTTTTTTTAAATTTTTTTCTTCTTCAAAAAAATTTTTGCATTTTTTAAGGTAGTAGTAAACAGTCGTATACGACCAAATTCAAATTGAAGGTTTGAATTTAAAAAAAATTAAATTTTTGAAAAAAATTTTAAAAAAAAAATGTCTAAACTAGTTAATGCACTTTTTATTAAAACCATATAACAAAGCCCAATTTATTTTATTTTGAATAAATCATTTTCATGATGCTTTATATAATAAATAAACCAAATAAAAGTATTTTTATCAATTATAACATAAAACTTATGTTTATTTTCTTAAAATTACAAAATAATTGCCGTAAAAATATTGGCGGGAATTCTGTTGGTCACATTGTTCAATTTTTGCAAAAAATATAGTGACAATTTATGGGACTTCAAAAAATGCCCTTTACTACTACCTTAAATTTTTCATTAATCACCAAAAAAACATTCGTTTCGTAGCAGTGTAACTGCACAGACTTCAAGAATAAAACATTTTACTCCTCCAAGTGGGCTCGAACCACTGACCTGCAGGTTAACAGCCTGACGCTCTACCGACTGAGCTATGGAGGACCTGTGAGCATTAATAAACGAACGTATTATGAAAAACTCGTAAACTAAGAAAAGTTGGGTGGGAGTTGAAACGCCAAATTTCATTTAGGCTAACTACAAAAAAATTAATCTACAACTTATACTTGCAAGGCTTGGGATATGAAATACGCTGAATACTTAAGACAAAACGAAGAAACCTTTAAACATTCAAAAGAAAGACTATTTTCTCATCCACGTACTAGCAATACTTACAGCACTCATACCACTAAAAGAATCTTTGCCAGACCTAGAATACAACACGACAAGAGAAATGAATTAACGAAGGCTATTTCAGACTTTGATGTTACTTACCTGAAAGATATCGTATTTGAATTCAATGATGTAGATATGAAACTAAAGATCAATCATAATGAAGGTGTTGATAATGAATTGTTACAGTCAACTGTAATGGAAGATTCAGATGAAGACTTTGTAACCTATGAAAAGCCTTTCCCTCCAACTGAACCTCAATTAACATTGGAAGGAGAAGATTGCGATGAAGTAAAAATTAAAAAATAATTATTTACTGTTAATCTAATTGAGAAATACTCTCTCACTCATCTGCAACATTATCATTTTTACTATTTTTATTACTACTTTGTTTAGCAAATTCTGTTATAGTTTTAGTTTTCTGACTTTGAAGATTTTTAATCATACATAAAACAGAACAAAAATACTTATAAAACGTAGAACAAGTATCTCTTGTTTTCCAATATATTAATTTTGTACATTTCTTTTGACAAAATAAACAAACAATTTTCTTCATTTCTTCATTACTCTCTTCTTCTAATTTATTTATTTCCTTAATTTCTTTTTTAAATAAATCCATAATTTTAATACGTGAGGCTTTGCTTTGTAAATGAGTATATTTACAAATTTTAATTAATCCTAAATCTCCAAGAACCATAACAGTATTAGTAGGAGAGTTTTTTCTCTTTTCTATCATACACAAATCATTTGTTAAACAACACAAACCTTTTTTAGTTTCTAATTTTTCTTCTTGTTTTCTTTGGGTTGTTTCTGTTAAATCAAAATAATTTGAACGATTAAAAGGAAATGGTTTATCTATTAATGGATTTTCTATTTCTATTCTTTGTTCTTCTTTTTCAATTCTTTGTTCTTCTTTTTCAATTTTTTCTATATCTTTATGATAACATTTATGTGGTAAATTACAATGTTTTTCAAATACATAAAGACACATCCTTATATGTCCATAAATTAAAATTGTTGGCACATTTTCTAAACAAAAAGGACATATTCTGTCATTATTAATAATACAAGCTTCTTGAATTTTTCTTTTTTTCGTTACAATAATTTTTTCTTTACAATTTTCAATTATTTCTTCATTACTGGCCATTTTGTTTATTTTTTTTTGTTTTGTTTTAAAAGTAATGAAAATTCAAACTTTTATTAAAAACAATAAAAATCAAAAGTCTATACATTATTGTTTTTTTGATTTTTCAGTTTTTCTTTGTTTTTCATGTTTTTTTCATTTTTCAATCTTTTTCCTGCATAAGGTCAACTGATACGAAACGAAATCGAAAGTTCGTATTTAAATCACGTAAATCTTGTAAACATCAAGATTTACGTAAAAATCGGATTTTTTTTGAAGAAAAAACGAGAAATTTGAAGAAAATTTAGAGAAATAGCGGAATTTTGTTCAATAAAAAAACTTAAAATTCACGTATTTATAGCCAAAATCAATATTTTTTAGGGAAAAAAAAGCAAAATTTGATCAATCACAAAAAAAAATTCATTTCGTATCAGTGCAACTATCAGGAACGTTTCAAGTATTACAGCAAAATATGACGATTTGTGCGATGTGGCAAGATTAGATTTTGAAGATTTAGTTCCACAATTACAAACGGATTGCTTATGTACTTTTTACGACTTATCAAAGGATGTTCTATGCATGTTTTTTTGAAAAAAAGGGACTCATTTGTTATTTGTGGCGCTGAACGTTTTCCTTCTGGGAACGTTGTTTACAAACTCGGTGCAAGCACAGACTTTACAATAGGTAAAATTGTCGGATTATTTGAGGTAGGTCAATTAATGATCGAAAACATGGCCGGTCAAAAACAAACAGCATTGAGGGAGATTCGGGTGCGTTAATCATGATGACACTTCTATAAATAATATTTTAAATAATAATACAAAAAAAATTGTAAATAAAGAAGAAGAAATAAATAAATTTACAAATAAAGAAAAAGATAAATTAACTTTATTAAATCTTCCAATTGAAATAATTATTTATATTTCTACATATTTAGAAAGTTTTAAACAAATTAATTATTTTTCACAAATTCATTCTTCTTTTTATTTTAATTTTTTACAAAATAACTATATTTGGGAAAATGCAACAATTTATTTAAAAATTCCAATTTTTATTTTATTAGATAAAAATAATAAATTTAGAAATATTAAAAAATCTAAAAATAATTATTTAAAAACTTGTAAATATTTACAATTTATAAAAAAATCAAAAAAAATGAAAAATATTTTACAAAATGTAATTTTTACAAATTCATTTATTTTAAAAAAAAATTTAATTAGTTTTTTTATTTTATTTTTATTTTTTTCATTAAATTTTAATTTAAATTTTATTTTATCCATTTGGAGATTAAATATGTTTTTATTTATAACTTTTTATTTATTATTTGAAAGTATCTTTAAAAGGAAATTAATTTTATTTAATAAATTAATGATTATTGACTTATTAGTAGTTTCTTTCCTTTTAAGTTTATTAGAAGAAGAAATTTCATGGATGTTAATTTTATCTCCAAATAATATTTTATTTTTAATTTCTTTTTTAAATATAAGTTTTAGTTGTTGTAAAAGTTTATTTTATTTGAAGGATAAAATTTATTTTATAAAAAGATTTTATTTTTATTGGAATTATGTTTATTTTTATTTAATTAAGATTTTTATTTTATTAATTTTATTTATTTGGATTTTAATTCACAATAAATTATTTATTTTAAATAATCATAATTATTATTTTATTTTATTTAATAAAATATTTTTAATTTTTACAATTTTATTTGGTTTCTTTTTAATTGGTTTACAATATTTTATTTTAAGTAAAAGAATACTTAAAAAAAGTACAATTTTAGAAATTTTATATATTTATACATTTTGTCACTTTTTATTATTTTATTATTTTATAAATATTTCTAATTTTCCATTTTTATATTTATTTCCAGCTTTAATTAGTTGTTTATTAAGTTTTATTTGGTATAAAGATTTTATTTTATTTTTAAAGAAATATTCTTTTCATCAATTAAAAACTTTTGTAGAAATTAAATTTTTATAAATTTATTGTTATAAACATTTTGTAAAAATTTACAAAATTTACAAAATTATTCTGAAATAAAAACTTTGCAAAAAACAAATTTATAAAACTTTCGTAAAACATTAAAATATAAAAATACATAAAAAAAAATACAATAAATTACATAAACGAAATCTTTTCAAAGTAAACATTTACAACCTTATATTTACTTGAAAGTTTCTTCTCTCTATCATATTGTCTAAGAATAGTTAAAGGTGAAAATACCTTTTCTTGTATTCTTCTCTTTCTTTCAGCCTCAATAATCTGATTAGCATTCATACCTTTATATTCTTCTTCTAATTGAACAATAATTGAATTTTCAGTATGTTCATCATCTGAATCATTATCGCTACCACCATCATTCTCACTGCCTTCATTATTTGTATCTTTCTTAACATGATCCATATAAGCCTTCTTTAACCTTTCTGTTAATGTCATACGATGTGTAGGTTTCTTCTTTTGTTGTTGTTGTTGAAGAGCTAACTGTTTCTCACGTTGCTTCTTTTCTTCTAATTCCTGTAAGAAACTCATCAAGTCCATATCGCTATCGCCTGTACCTCCACCACCTCCAAAAGCACCAAATAGACTACCACTTTCTTTTTCATCTAAAGTTTTAGATTTTCTTCTAGAGCCTTTAATTTCAGTTGCTGATCTTTGTCCCCTATTAGGAGGAGGATTAGTTGGAGGAGAAGGTGAATAAATACCAGCCTTAGGTACTTGATTCTCATTAACCAATGAACCAATACTTCCTCCAATACTACCAATACTACTACTTAAGCCTAACGAATTACTTGAAGTATTATTATTACCTGTACTTGTACCAATGGTAGTAGGTGATGCGCTATTTTTTTGTATTAATTCCTTCTCTAAACCATTAATACTATCCTTCAATTCTTTAATATCTTTATCGGAAAGGCTATCCATACTAATTCTATCTAGATCCATACTAGTAGTACTTTGAGTATCATCATTTAGGCTATAATCTGACATTGTATTGCTATTATTATTATTATTTGTAGTATTACTTGTATTGTTTGTTGTATTGAATAGGTTGGATAAAGTTGATTTATTGGAATGATTAGCTTGTTTTTCCTTTTCCTTTTCGGCAACTCTACGTAATGCTAAAGTTTTACTTTTTCTAATATTTTCTAATTCTTCCTTTTTACTATTATTCTTTTCTTCATCATCCGATAAAGTATCTTTTTCTTCCAATAATTTATTATTTTCTTTCTTTCTAGGAGAAAGTATACTACGTAAACTTAAACTT
>CADWAF010004799.1:0-22644 GCA_902984215.1 Willaertia magna | reverse complement strand
ACAATGAAAGTTCAACAAGCTCATTAGTTGAGATCGAAGAATTAATGATATCACCTATTAATCCCTCTTTATTATCTGAGGAAGATGAAAAAGAGGAGATTAATATACCTACTATTGAGGATGAGAAACAATCTATTAATATGAATGAATATTATGAAGATGGATTTGTCACTGCTGCTAACTCAAACAAGGTAAGTTTCAAACTTATTGTTCAACAAGAAACCGTAACAACAATCCTAAGAACACCAACACAACAGAAAATGGACACGATTTCTTCAGCGACTAAACCAAGCAACAATAAACAAAATATAAAGTCGCGATAATAATTACACAGAAATCTTTGAAGACTATACCAAGTCCGGTGTAGTCCAGTGGTTAGGATTTCTGGCTCTCACCCAGGAGACCCGGGTTCGAATCCCGGCATCGGAGTTAAATTTTTAATTCCATCCTTTTACGCAAACTTTTAAACTGAATTTCTTTATAAAAAGATAAATTTAAAAGGATTTTATTATAAAGTCAAAAAAAAATAAAGGTTTTTTTATAGAATTTTAAAAAAATTTTAATTCCAAGAATATTTTTAAAAAGTTACAATTTTAATTATAATAAACAAAATTAATTAAATTTAATTAAAGTCTAATAAAAAATATTTAAATAAAAGCTTTTAAAGTTAATAAAAAATATTAGTTTTAAAATTTTAAAAATTTTAATAAATTTTATTTTTTTTATTTATATTTTTTATTTAAAATTTTAAAATTTTTAATAAATTTTATTTTTTTATTTATATTTTTAATTTAAAATTTTATAAATTTATGTTTTTTATTTACTTTTTATTTTAATTATTCTATTTTTTTTAAAAAAATAATTCATTTTGATAAAATAGTATAAATTATATAAATTTTTTTTTTAAAGATAAAATAATGTTTTAAAAAAAATTAAAAATTAAGAAAAATATAAAAAAAATTTATATTGTTTTTATTAATTTTAAATATTATTAATTTTGTTTAATTGTTATTATTATTTTTAAATTTTAATAATTTTTTAATATTTAAAATAATATATAGACCTAATTTATTATAATAAATAAATAGATCCACAAAAATAAATTTTATTTTTTTATTTATATTTTTAATTCTAAATTTTATAAATTTATATACTTTTACTTATTGTTCCTATAAAATTTAATCTATAAATTTATACATTTTTTTAAAATTTCTAGTAAATATTTTTTTTATATTTTTTATTTTTATTTTATTACTATTTATTAAATAACATAAAATAGTTCTTTATAAATATAAAATAATAATTGAACTTAAAAATAAATATAAATAAACATGAATATACAATAATAAAATTATTTAAAATAATTAATTTAAAAAATAAAAAATATTTTAAAATCATTAATTAATAAATTATTTTTTAGTTATTTAATAATATTAATTTAAGAAATTTTTTATTTTTTTATAATACGTATTTTTATAAGATTATTTTAAAAAATATTTTAATTATTATAAAAAATAGATTTTTTATTAAAATATTTTATTAAACCTTTTTTTTTTTTAAAATATTATTAAAATAACTTTATAAATTTATCAAGTTTTTAATAATTTTTAATAAAAAATAAATATAAAAATTCGAAATTTATTTAGTAAAGTTTAAAATGAAATTAATTTTAATTAAATAAATAAATTAAAAAAATTTTCATTTTATAAAAAATATACAAATAAATTTATTTTACACAGTAGCCTAGTTTTACTTGTTAAAAGAACATTAGTGAAATAATGTAATCGGCTGTGGTATAGTGGTAGCATTCGAGACTGTCACTCTCGCGACCCGGGTTCGATTCCCGGCAGCCGAGTTCGAATTTTATTTTCAAGGACATGTATTTCGCGTTGTTTTGTGATAGCGATCCTGTGATAATTATAAAAATCAACTAGTTTGTTTTAAAGTAATTTCACACAAAAAATGATTAGACAACAAGGAAAAGTAACAAACAACAATAAGGAAGATAACAACAAGAGGATTAACAATAATAGAGAAGATGAAGAAGAAGCCGAAGATTTTATGCAAAATTTAATGTCTTCCATTAAACAATTACCAAACAATAATGACAATAATAATAACCCAAAACAAAGAAATAAACAACAACAACAAGGAACAACAAATATTGATTTATCAGAAATGGATTTAAAAACAGTTGATTTATTAACCCAAAAACTAGCTAAAGATCTCTCAACAAAAAACTTTTTAGATGATGACGATTTTGATGAAGAAGATGATGATAACGAGCTATCGGATGATGAAGATTTTAAAAACCAATTATTAGCCGAATTTAAAAACTTAAATTTATTAACGGCCAGCAAAGATAATAATCAAAACAGTAACATTCCGAAATCAAAATTAAAAACAATTTATTTAAGTTTATTAAGATCGGGACAAGATTTAATAACGGATAAGAATCAAGCAGATGAGTTTTTATCAAAATTATTACCGAATGAGTTAGCAGCTTTAATGGAGTTATTACAGAAAGATCCAGAAGAAACAATACAATACTTTAATAATGATCCACAAATTATTGAAGCCGTTAAGAATACGCCAATGTTAGGTAATAAGATTTGGGAAAATTTAACGGAACAAGATTTGGATGAGTTAGAAGAAGACGATGAAAAAGAAGAAGAAGAAGGCGGAGTAAGTAAAAAGAAGGAAAGAAATGTATCGGAGGCTGTAAAGGAAGCCTTAAAAATATTTGAAGAAAATTTAATTCATTATACTCAAAATCCTCAACAATTAATGTTGTTATGTGAGAAGTTATCGGATAAAGATCAAACTGTATTTTTAGATATATTATTTAGAGATTATACTCCTGAGAAGATGACTAGAAAGATTAAAAAGAAGGGAGAAGCTAGTGTTAATGGAGGTAATGGAGGGAATGATAAGGCTGAACAGATAGATGATGATTTAGTAGCACATGTATTCCGAGAGGTTTTAACACATTTTAAGGCTTATAAGAAATATCCAGAGAAATTTAAACCTTTAATTGATAGATTGAATGAAAGGGAGAAGAAAATGTTTGAATCTTTAGTGAAAACCTTTTGGGATGTGAATTTGGAAATAAAAAAGAAATAGAAAAAACATTGAAATGCAAATGGCAAATTTAGATTAGAAAGTTGTAGAATATACAAATTATATTTTATTGGTTATAATCATCTTAATTGGGTATTTAAAGATAAATTAAAAAAAAACCTAGGAGATGAATAATTTATTTACAATAGTTTTGTTTAGAAAATGTAACTATAGAGATAATTGCGCTTTTAAATCCTTAATTGAATTTAATAAAAGTTTTTGCTCCCTCACCAGTGAAGAAAAATGTTGTTCTATAATTTCCTCTCTAAGAGAAGAACTATTATATAATGCCTTCATTGAAATATCTCTTTCCACTAGTGTTTCAAAAGTAAAAGTATTGTTGTTACAAGTACATTCACTTTCATTAAATTCTTCTTCAATTTCTTCAATCATTACTTTATCTTTCACTCCAACATTAATGTGACTAGAAGGTAACGAACATGTTGATAATTTATAACTTTTAAATTGTTTCTTATTATTATTAATTGGACTATTTGACAGTTTTTGTAAAATTACCTTTTCTCGTTTTCTATTCTGTAAATCTTCTTCTTCCTTTTTACGTTGTTCTTTATTTCTTTTTTGTTCTTCTCGTTGTCTTTTTGCTATTTCAGCCTTTTCTTGCATCATTAAGGATTTCTTTTCTTCAATTCTTTGTTTTCGTTTTTCAGTTTGAATTACATTTTGAATTTGTTTCTTCTTTAATTCAAAGGCTTCTTCTTCCTCACTTTTCGTTCTTATCTTTCTTGCTTCTGTATTATTGCTATTGCCGTTAGTTTTGTTGCTTGTAAGGCTATCGTTATTGTTGGTTTGATTTACCTTAATATTAAGGGAATCACTTTTAGAGAAATCTATACTGTTCGTTAAACTATTTGTTAGGCTTAATATCTTTTTAGGTGTTTCTTCTTCATTTCCCTTTTCTTCTAAGATTTTTTGTCTAATTTTCAATCTTTCTATACTTCTTTGTAGTTCATTTTGATTTATAGAGGAAGATTTAGGAGAGGACTTCAAATCGAAATCTAAGGAATGGGAGAGTATTGGTTTTTGTTTTATAGGAGTTTTTGCTTTTCCTAACAATTCTTCTTCTAGCTCTATATCTCTTTTTCTTATAGGTGAAAGTTTAGCGAAATGCAATGACAATCCCTTGGATGGGAAAATAGAAGTCTTTGAGTAATCTTTAGAATTTACATTTCTAATTGTTTGTTGTAGAATTGTTAAATAATTTAAATCGTGTGTTACAGCTAAAAGTCTCTTTTCTTCTTCCGGCGTTAATTTTGTTGGTGAAATTTCTTTAAAATTACTACTATCTGTTTGTTGTTCATATTCATGTTCAATTAAATTTAGTGAATCATTTTGCTTTTCCTTAGTGTTACTATTCTCCTCTTTCTCAAAATCATGTTCTACCAAGCACGCTACACCCTCATTGCCTGACATTTAAGCGTGGTTTACAGTTACTTAATTAATGTACAATTTTATTTTTTTTATAATTTAAAAGACATGGTACGGTTTCTTCTTGTTGTGGTTGTGTTATTATTTAAAAGTGCTTGAGGAGCAGTGTTAGGCCTTAGTTTTGTTGAAATCTTTCTTGGGGAGTTAAGAGAGTTAAATCTTTCTATAGATTTTTCCATCATACCAATAGTAGTAGATACTTTTCTCTTAAGAGGCTCTAGATTTGGGCTTGCGGTTGGTTTTCTACTAATAGTATTGGGTGTTCTTCTAGTTATTCTTCTACAAGTACATATTGCCTTAATTGTTTCAATATTTAAATCTTTTGTGTATTCATCTAGAACTGTATCCTTAAAATCTAAACTATACTGAATTCGTTTGCTTTTTCTCTTCGATTTTTCTTCTTCTTCCAACTTTCGTTTTACTAGATTATCTAAATACTCTCCATCAACAGCGTTATATTCCTGTATCGCTTCTCTTTTAGTTTGAACAACATCAAATTCCTGCAATAATCTATCGAAATTTGGATCTCTTTTCAATTTGGCACGCTTTCTATTTATCTGTTGAAAGTTATCTACAACGTGATTGAAAGATATTTGTAAGTTCTTTTCAGCTTGTGCTCTATAAAAACTTCTAGTCCTATGTTCCACATAAGGGGATACATTATGTTCACTGTTAATATCATGCTCTGCGAACATTTCTTTTTTTTTATCGTGGAAATTCATTTGTGTAACGGTAAAAATTCTATCTCTTTTAAGGCAATAAGAATATCCTATTATTCAATATGTCTCAAAAAAACAGTTTGTCAATTATAGCTGAATCGAAAGTAAGGAGAGAAAAATCTTCAAAATCATCTTCAATATTCTCTGTTATATAATTAGAGTTTGATTTAGGGGATAATGTTACCCTAAGATTAGTTATGTTTCTTGAGCTGCTTGTTACTGGATGCTTTATATTATCCTCTTTGTGTTGTTTGTTTTCGTTTTCTTTGGAATAAGTGGAAATTGGAGTGATAGAACTTTCTTTTGGTTTAGTGAGATGCCCCAAAAACCTTTCTGCAAAGCTTTTTAGCCTGGTACTTGTGTTGATAGCACTATTTTTATCTAAGGTTTTAAGCTCTGCTGTGACGACTGTTTTTTCCTTTATATTGTTGTTTTGCTTCTCCAATGCTAAATCTTTTTTTAGAGGCTTATTAACAGTGGGCTCTGGAGCGTCAATAGTTTTTCTTTCGTTTAACTTTTTTTGTTGGTTTTTCAATTCACAAGCTTTGATATTGGGTTCAATAATAGTAGGTTTGTTTGATAAGTTGAATTGCCTCTTTTCTATTATTTCTCTTTTTCTTTTCAAACCGTTCTCCAGTATTTCAAACATTTCTTCTCCACTTTGGTGAATAGTGTATTTATCAATTGGTACTTGTTGTTTATCTTTGTTTTTAAAATTATAATTTTTAGTAGTATTAGCATCCTTAATAATGACTTTTTCTTCCTTTTTTCTCTATTTTCTTTATAAGTAAACTTTTTAAAATGGTACTTACCTTTGGTGTATACATTGTAATTGTTGTTTGATTCTTATCTTTGGTTAAGAATTTGTTCAACCTTTTGTTAGTATGTGACTTGTGGTATTTAGTAGCTTCTTCTCGTATTTCACTATCAATACTCTCAATTCTTTCCACATACTCTTGATAAGACCGAATTAAATCACTTTCGTTTGTGTCTTCAATAGAATTAGTTAAAATACTTAAGGTATCTACATTACTAACACTATTTCTATTTACTTGAAATAGATTATCTTCCATTTCCCTCAGAAGGGAAATACCTTCTGCATCTTCGTAATCTTCAATTTCATAGTTTTCTGCAGATATTCTACCTAGCAAACTTTGTATGGTAGGTAAACATAAATTTTGAAAATGTAGTGAATGTAGTGCATTGGTTACATAAGCCTCACTTAGTTGTATGTAGTCAACCTTGTTATTGGTATCAAATGTTCTTTCATTCTCATACGTTCTTTCTTCCCTTATAGCAGTAATGGTATCTAGCAGTCCTTGAGAAAGTAGCCTTCTATTCTTGTCATACTTTAGCCTTTTTACATCAATTGCTTGTGGGCCTTCGAATTTACGTTTAGTATTTGGAGGATCAACTTCTTCTTTACTTCCTTTAGTAAAACTACTAAGCATGCCATTTACCATAGCATTGGCTTCAGGCTTTTTGGTACCAATCTGTTTTTTAATAATTGAGGAAAGTATCTTTTCACCCATCTTTTTTTGTATTTTAAATACAAATTATTTATTCCACTTTATATACAGTAAAAAATCAATTCCTTGGCGAAGTTTAAAGTGCGTCAGATGGCTCAGAAGAAGTACTTATTGCCTTAACTTCTTCAGTATTAGTTATGTCGTCATCAAATGGGTTACTTAAGGAAAGGGAAGGAGATGAATTCTTTTCTTTATCATAAATTTTGTCTCTTAGGGAAGTAGTAGGTTGTTGTTTAGATTTTAACTTAGAAGAGGGAGCTGAAGAAGGTCTGTTAAATATTTGATTATGTAGTAACTTTTTCTTTTGGAAGAGTTGTTTGTCATTATTTTCCTTTTTCACAAAAAGTTTTTCACTCTTTTCACTGGTTAGTGAACTATTTAGGGAGTCTGTCTTGGGTATTTTTCTTATAATAACTGTTGTGGATGATTGAGGGCTGCCAGCATCACTAGATAGTTCTGAGATATTAGAATCAAAAGATTTAATGATGCTTAACTCCTCTTTTTCATTTACGGAAGAGGACAAGCTCTTTTTTGAATTATAGGAAGATATACTGTCAATACTTCCTAAAAACCCATTATTTGAACTTTTCTTGAAACTATCTATACTTTCTCTTGCGCTATTATTGTCAATACCGAAACATTTCTTAAGTAATAAATTGTTGGTGCTATCTATGCTTCGCGCAGGATTAGAAGTGTTTTCTTTTGTATCAACACTACTAGTCACCACAGAGTGCTTGGGGCTTCCCCCCGTGAAAAGGTCTAAGGATTCGTGAATTGGCTTTCTTCTTGTAATAGGCCTTTTTTTCAATTTATTTCTTTCAAGTAAGGAAGTCTTAATTTGTTTTGATTGCTTTACGTTGGAGGTACTTGTATCTGTTGTTTCACTTTTCCCATCACTTTCAATTTTTTCAATTGTATTACTTTCTCCAGGTAAGTAATAATGGTGATGGTGATGATGATGGTGGTGATGGTATTCTATTCTTCTCACTTGTGATTTATATTTCTCTTTCACTTTCTTATTATTATCTTCTGAGTTTACCTTATTTGAGATGCTTTTCTTTTCAGTCTTTTTAAAACCGCATATTGCGTAAGGACTTTCTGTATAATGCTTTGGTTTTTTCTTTTGTGTAACTAGTTTTTTGTCAACTACATACTCCTCGAATTTCTTTAATTTTTCATTTTCCCTCGTTGGAATTGACTTGGTGACCAGCCTTGGTTTTGCTGTTTGAACTTTGGCAATAACTAAGTCATTTGGTTTCTTTGCATCAATGTAATTTCTGAAGGCTGAGTCACTGACAGGGATAACTGTATAATCTTCTTTCTCTTCTTTCTTTTCTTCCTTTTTCTCTTCTTTTGGTAAGGACTCTACAGAAGAGTTATTTGTTTGTTTTTTGTGTCTATTCTTAAATTTGGTTGTCAAACTCATTTCGTCATCAATTAATTTATCAATATCAATATCATATTCTCCATCACTTTCGTCAAATAGCTCCTGTTCCTCAATAACATTTAATCTTTTCTTAAATGAATTCAAAACTCTTTAAAAAATTATTTTTTGTTAAGATTAGTAAATAATTGACACTTACGAATGGACGCTATTAGAATAATCAAAATCAACAACTTCTTCACCACTTTCAACTCTTCTCTTATTGGTATCATCTGCTAACGAATTAAGATTTGATAACACAGACATTAACGGAACTGTTCTCCTACCACTACTAACATCTTTACCTTAATAACTTATTGATAATTCTACAACCTACCTTTCATCATGAAAAGATTTGCCTGGCTGCCAAAACGTATGTAAGGAAGGCTTTTCGTTCATTTTTTCCCGCTCTGATTACCTACATTTTATCTTTAACATTCATATTTGGCGCCTTTTCATTTAAAAAATAATGCATAATCCTTTAATCCACAGAAGAAAGAGCAGTAGTAACAATACGAATTCCTCTTCCAATAAAACAATTAAGATGGATGAATTGGGTAATATTAATAGTAATAATACTGTTGCTACTCTAGCAACAGCATATATGAAAAATCAATCGCTATGGGGTGCTGTAGCATTTCAACAAGAACTATCGGAAATGTTAAAATTGAATAAGAAAACTGCAGCCTTCGAACAAGATCCAACTAAGCGTAAACCTACAATCTATCAAAAGATGGGACTAAGACCTGGTATACCTAAAAAATTAACTAAGGAAGAATGGAATAGTATTGAGGCAAGAACAATAAATAGAAATATTCTTGATAACCCTTGTCCTATATGTATGGAAGAATTTCAAATTAATAGTATTGTTTGTATCACAAGTTGTGGTCATGTATATCATAATAATTGTCTCCTTGGATTTGAAAAATGTAATTACTGGAAGAAAAGATCTTGTCCTATGTGTAGAAATGAAGATTATCAAAGGAAGGGTACATTCATTCATCTTTCTAATATAAAAAATAATTCTGTACTAAAAATTCAAAGTTACTATCGAGGATTTAAAGTTAGAAAACATTTACAAAAATTACTATTTGAAAAATATCCAGAAAGACATCAAGAATATTGTCTAAAAAAACTTGAAAATATAAATCAAAGATATATGTTGAAACAATTACATGAAGAGAGGGTAGTTGATGATTTCCTTAGTAAAATTGATGAACAACTCCAACAAAGTAGATTATTGTTAAATATGCAACCTGAACACTGGAAGAAAGTTGAAAGTAAAGTAAATGAATTAGACGATGATTGTGCAATATGTTTGTGTCCTCTGAAAGAAAGAAAGTGTTGTATCACAAGTTGTGGTCATGTATTTCATGAAAAATGTTTACAATCATTTGAGAGGTTTGCCCAAGAAAATAAGACAACACATAAATGTCCCATTTGTCGTCAAATCTATATAAAGAAGGAAGTTACAGAATAAGTTACAACTAAAAGTACAAATTAATTTCTAATTCTAGGTTTTTCAAATTGAATTTCAAAGTGGAATACTCTTACAGGTTCATCTTAACAATTGTTAGTGAATCGAACAAAACAAGTAATAATACTTACGAATAATGGTATGGTCAAAAGGATCTATTCTAGTTGGAACTAATTTTCTTTCATAATCTAAAATAACTTGAAATCCTCTTTCTGTTAAAACATCAAGAACCATTGTTAAGGCTAAAGGATTTTCCTTAAATATTGGATTTTCAGAACGAATAATTGCAACTCCACTCAATGCTTGTCTTTGTATTATATGTAAGAATTCAGTCTTAATTACCTGAATGACCTTTCTAAATAGTTCACTATTTCGTTGACTATAACCATCAAGCCTTCTTACCAACAATTGACGAGCATGAGTACAAATTTCTTCAGAAGTTGGAATGCTTGAAATTAAATCAAAAGTTGTTTTACCAAGTTCAAGAGATGATTGATAAGCCAATTCCTTTGCAATATTCTCAGCAGTATCTTCAATAGTACCAGATGCATCAATGAAATTAAATGGAATTTTATCTTTAAGGAACTTGACAGATTCATAAATTGAATCTCTAAAGTATTTATACCTCAATTTTGCAGCACTTTCATCAATATCAGTTTGTCTTACTTCTTGCATTTGACCCAAACCAGTTTCCTTAACAATTTTATTTTGTTCAATAATCTTTTTTCCTCTACTTAATTGTCTTTCAATAGAAACCTTTTCATCAACGAATAAGACACATAACCTGAAGGATGGTCTTCTAAATTTTTGACTAACAATTGGATCATTTTGGAATTCTTGTCTCAATTGTAACATGAGGTCATAGAGTAGAGAAATACATTGAGCTTGAACAACAGTTCTTGGAAAACCATCTACAACAACACCATTTTCATTCATTGGATCCAATAGTTTAGTAAATACGGCTTCAATCACTTGTCTATCACTAATTAATTTACCAGAATTTTTAATCTCTTGCATTTCAGCAGAGTTCAATAATTCTGAAACAGTTATTGGACGTGCAGTTAATCCTCTTTGTGCATTAATATACTTCAACATGGTCCCTTTTCCACTACCAGGCGCGCCAACAAGAAAGTAAATTTCTTTAGGGAAATATAAACGATTTCTACCAAATTTATCTTCAAGATTTTTAACAATTAATTGAAAGATTAAATTTGGATCTTTTACTTCGATAGAATCTTTTTCTTCAATAAAAGTACCATCAGCTGCTGCAGCGGTACTTGTATTAGATCTATCGTCAGAGTTTGGAGCAGTTATACTACAAGAAGCACCAGAAGTGGAAGTATTGGGAGAAGGGTTGTTGTCAACATTAGCGGAAGAGGTTGTTGTATTACCAGTTGTGGCCAAGTTTGATAAGCTTTCCATAGCGCTATCCATTACATCATTATCAATTGGATCAGATGTTAATTCTTCGGGATTGGTTGATGTTGAGATTTCTGAATGAAGAAAAATTGAAGTTTGGAAATATCTCTTTTTATTTACTATCTGGAAAGAAGGATTGTTGATTAATATCTTGTTGATAGATTTATTGTTGTTGCTGATCAACGTAATTGAATTATTGTTTATTTGTTCATTCATTCCTTCTTCTTCTTTTGCTTGTTGTTGTTGCTGTCTTGGTCTTGGCGCAACAGAAAAATCACGAAATGAAGAAATAATTTCTTTCTTTAATTTATCATAACTATCAATTTCCATTACTCTATCTAAAGATTTCATCTTTTCTTCTTTTGTTTCAAGTCCTTTCACACCTATATTATAAAGTTTTATTTAAAAAGTAAAACGTTCAGAAAAATAACATTCCGATGATAAAGGATTGTTAAAGATGAATTAGTTAAAAGAAGAAGAAGAAAACAACATACGTAAAGGATTACCCATAAATGAATTTGCTAAAATTACGGCATTACCAATAAAAGTACATGAAAAAACAAATAAAATTGCTACTCTACTAGCCTTTTCATTCAATCTAAATACCATCCCGATGACTATTCCAAGTATTTATTCTCAACGTTTAAACACAAAGAAGAAGAACAAAAGCAATCAAAAGAAATGCAATTTTTTCAAAGCCTTCTTTCCTCAAGGCTAAGGGCCATTGTAAAATTTCCCTCATTTTTTGAAAAAAATATCTCCATTTGTGTTTAAAAGGTAGGGCCCACCACAAAACATTTGGTTTTTTTAATTTCTCCAATTTAATTTTTTTAAAATAATAAAAAATAGAAGATGTTAAAGGGAAGAGTTCATAGACACGTTTCTCCAAATCAACAACACGTTTTCAGCCACTTTTTCCACGGAATTCATAAAAGACTTTTCGTTAGATTTAAGAGAATAGCTATTGATGCAGGTCCAGCCTTTGCATTATATGCAGGTATTTATTTCTGGTCTAATTCTGTTAAACATCATAATGAACTTAAAGAAAGACCATAAATAAAAAGTAGTTTGGTTTTACTGTTTTTTCTTTATGTAAATAGGATGTCGTTTTTTTTATTCTAATTAAATTTTATTAAATAAATTATAGGGACTAAGTCGTTTTTTAACTTTTAATAAAAAATTCTTTTAAATTTACAAAAATTAAAAATATAAACATTTAAATTCTTTTAAATTGAATTAAATTTAAATTAAAAAGAATTTAAATGTGGTCTCATTTAAATTTACAAAAATTAAAAAAATTATAAAATACTTAAAAATTTTACAAAATTTGCAAAAAATATATTTATTTACATTTCACTTCTATTCATTCTAGATAAATGTAATTCATTTAACATTGGATTTAATTTAAAATTATGTTCTCCCTTTTGTAGAGAATCTAAAAATTCCTTTTCTTTTCTTTTTTGTTCTACAATAGATTGTTGATATTGATATTCTTTTCTTCTTTTATATTCAAATTGTTGAATATCATAAGTTGTAGTATTATAATTATTAGAATTGTAGTTACCATTGCCGTTACTGTTGTTAATATTCGTTAAGCCTTTCTCTAATTGTTCTACTTCAACATTGTACCCCGCAAATTGTCGTAGTTGTTCTTGTTGTTGGTCTCTATTAAAGCCTTCATCATCTTCTTCGTTCAGTTGACCTACAAAACCTTCATATAGCCTTTCTTTAGGTGAAACCCTTTGAAAAGCGGCATGTAACTGCAGTTTACGTTCTTGTTCATCTTTACTAGTTAATTTCCCGAAGGCTTGTTTTGCATTAACATTATTGTTTTGAAATAAGCCTTGAAAGTTATTGTTCTTTCTTCTATTTACAGCAATTATTTGTTTTCTTTTCTTTTTATAGGGACTATATTCATCATCTTCCATCTTATTTCCTTCTTTATTGGATTGTTCTTCTTTATCATCATCTTCCTCTTCGGAATTGTAGTAATAATCATTATCTATTTCTACATTATATTCTTCTCCTCGCTTTCTTTTTAAATTATAATATTCATCTTCTTCTTCTTCATTATAAAAATTAGAATATTCATTATTATTACAGTAACTGTTATTATTATTATAAAATTGTTGTTGTTGTGGATTAGTTGTTGTTGGATTTATGTAATGATCTGAAGGCACTCGGAAATTATAAAGAGAAGGTGAATAAGGTGAATTGTTGTTGTTATTAGTTGTTGAGTAGTTCAAATAATTATTGTTATTATAATTTAGTTGTTGGTCAATTAGTTCTTGATGGTGTTGTTGTTGACTGTCATTATAAAATCGTTCATTATTATTAAAGGAAATATTATTGTTATTTTGCGCATTAAAAGTTGATTTATTATTTTGGTTGTTTGTTGTATAGAAATGATTATTGTTGTTAAGATTATTATTTAAATAATTATTTAAATTGTTATTGTTTATTGTTGTTGGATACGTAGAAGAGTGGTTATTATTATACAATTCATTATTATTAGGAAAAGAAAAGAATTGATTATTGCTACTGCCACCACTATTAGGAAACATTTTCAAGTTGTTCAATAAAAGGCTTTTCTTTGTTTCAATTATTACCCAAATAATAATTGATGGTCCCGAAAAAAATTGTCTCTTTGTTTTTTTGAATTAAAATTTCTGAATTCTTATAAAAATTTGACATAATTTTTGGAAACTGGATAAAAATAGAATTAAACAAGTTTTTTTTTGAAAAAACATTTAGCAAAGCTTGGTTTCGATCCAAGGACCTGTGGGTTATGAGCCCACCGCGCTCCCGCTGCGCCACTTTGCTTACCATATAACACGCTATCCATTTCCCTTTTTTGATATTTCGTGCGGTTGGTAGGATTTTTTGTGGCTAGGGATTTTTGGAAATTTCTGATTTGTTTATTTAGCGCGAAAAATCATCATGCAAAAAAATGCTTTCTAATGAAAATGATGAAGTAGTAACAACCACTCAACAAAACCGAACGAAAGAGGATGCAATAAATCATAATGAATATGAGCAACAACAATCTAAGAAGAAAAGAAAATTAACAAAACCAGTTATAATGTATAAAAAACCTTTTCTTAAAAAGAATAAAAAATTCGGATTTTACAATTAATTTTTACATTAATTTAACTTACCAATTTAACTTTCACTTAACAATCATTATAAGAACAAAATTTATTTGAAATTTATAAACCTGGAAAAATCATTAGAGTATTTGTTCCTTCTAAATATCTTTTCCCATCAGAAGATGATAGTTTATTATTAGAAAAGATGGATAGAAAAGTTTATGGTACTGATATCTATACTGATGATAGTGATATTATACTTGTTTGCCAACATTTAGGCTTATTAAAAGATCTAACTGAAGAATGTAAAGGAATTTTAGTCACTGTAAAGATTGAAACCTCTCCAAAGTAAGTTGTTTTTTTCGAACCCGCCTTTTTTCTTACAAGCCTTTTGAAATTTATTGAAAATTTGTATGAAATGTAATGCTTACGAATCTTATGAATACTGTTGAACTAAATGTATGAATGAATGTTAATAATTGAATGAAATGGTGAATGGATTGGGATTAAATGTAAATAGGAAGTTTGTAGCTACTTTTCGTAATAATGTTCGTTCCAAATCGTGGAATAGTAGTGATAGTGAAGGATATAATGCAATTACAGTTGTAAAATGTAGAATTCTTAAAGATCAAACAAAATTACCAGCTTTAAGTAATCATCAATTGAAACAAAGTAATTTTAATTATGATTTAGAACAACATCGTTTTTTATCTAATGTTACTATTGTTTTTGATTTATCTGGTGAACCAACTGTTAAATATAGTATTAATTCAGTTGCAGATAAAGGTTTTGATAATAATGAATATACTAGTGCTAGATTAATAGATGATGGTGAACATATTTTAATAGAGACAGATAGTACAAGGTATCAATTATGTTTTAATAAGGAAACTAATCATTTTGAATGGCTTCAACTAAATAGTAGTGATTCTAATGAGAAAACACCTTTAGTTACAGATTTATCTTGGAATGAAATTAAATGGGGTCCTGAATCTATTATCGTAAGAGATAAAGAATATAAAGTTAAGTCAACTACGTTTAGAAAGTAATAAGAAAAATTTAATTGCAAATTCACACTATTATTACTTGCTTAATAACTATTCTATCCTACATCCAACCCCATCAACAACCTTTTCCTTTTTATTTGTGTGTAGTAATGTTACATTGTGAGGTTCTCAAATTTAAAAATTGTAATAAAAACGTAAGATAAAGCTATTTTTAAAAAAATGTTTAAGCCTCTTTTTCATTAATAAAAAAAATTGATCAAATTTCAATTTGAAAAGAAAGAAGAATGGATCCATTGGAACAATTTAAACTAATAACAAACGCTAATGACCATGTTGCAAAATTTTATATTGAAAGTGCAAATGGTGATTTAGAGGCTGCTATTACAAATTATTTTAATACTGGAGGAAATATGTCATCTGTAGATGAAAATAGTATGGAAGATGAAGAACAACAACAACAATCTTACAATACATCTGGACAATTCTCTACACTCCCAACTGGATTTTCTGGAGGAGGAAGAACATTAGGAGGTGATAATACCGGTTCTACTACTGCTAGCAGCAATTACAATCAACCAAAAAGTACTACAAGCTCAACTAAGAAATCATCATCCTCCAGTAGTAGTGGCGGAATTAAAACTTTTAAAAGTATTAGAGAGGAAGAAGATGTTTCCGATAAAGATAATAGATACTATGCTGGTAGTGGACAACAAATCGTCGGAGCAAATGATCAAAATAAAAGAAATACTAACAATAATGAAAATGATGAAGATGATATTGCAGAAAAAATCTTTAAAAAGGCTCAAGAAAAAGGCGCCAAAACTCCAGGCGAGTTTGAAGCTGAAGAAAGAAGAAATCAACCTAAATTCTCTGGCGTTGGTAGAAGAGTTGGTGAAACGGAAGATGATAATGTAATTATACCATCTACAGAAAAGAAGAAGGAAGAAAAAACTGTAACTATAACTTTCTTTAAAGATGGTTTCTCTATTGACGATGGAGAATTAAGACAATATGATGATCCAAAGAATAGAGAATTCTTAGAGGCTATTGATAAAGGCTATGTTCCTAGAGAAGTTGCAGGTACTGCTGAAGAAGTAGTTGTAAATTTAATTAATAAGAAGACTGAAAACTGGTCTCCTCCACCAAAAGTATTTAAGTCTTTCGAAGGTTCTGGTAAATCATTAGGAGGATCAAGCAGTTCATCATCCTCTATTGCAATTAAAGAACCACCAAAGTTTGAAGTTGATCCAAATAAACCAACTACTAGTTTACAGATTAGAATGGCTGATGGTACACGTTTAGTTGGTAAATTTAATACAACTCATACTGTTGGTGATATAAGAAACTTTATTAAGAAATCAATTGTTAAACCAGTTGCATTTGATATTATGACAAACTTCCCTAACAAAGTTTTAACAAATGATAGTGAAACAATTGAACAAGCTGGATTAAAGGGTGCAACTATTCTTCAAAAATTGAAATAAATATTGTATACATTATGTAATATAAAAGGTAAATACTATTTTTATTTTACAATTTATAATTTATATAGCACGTAAAAGTATATTTTACAAATTCTTACTGTAGATTACAATTTTATTAAGGTTGACTTTTGTCAATTATATTTTTGTAGATAAAAACAGATAGATGTTTTAAGTATTTAACAAATGTTTAGAAGATTAAAAAGACTACTATCAACTATTCCAATCGTTAACAATACAACAACATTTAATTTAGAAAATAGCAACAATAGTACAAAACAACAAGCATCTATCAATCACACAAATAATAATATGAAAGTACAACCAACTAAAGCAATACAATTAATACGTCAAAATTGGATACCAATTACACATAACATTAACATTTCAAATGCTTCTGTAGATTTATCATTTTATGATCCCTTAATAACTGCCATTGGAGATGCACAAATAGTTTTAATTGGAGAAGCATCTCATGGTACACATGAATTCTATATGCATCGTGCTGCAATCACTAAACGTTTAATAATGGAAAAGGGATTTCGCTGTGTTGCTTGGGAAGCAGATTTCCCAGACGCATTCGAAGTTAACCAATATGTAAGAAATATTACAGATAGTTGGAAAGGAAGTGATCAAGCTTTAAATGGATTTCATCGCTTTCCAGTTTGGATGTGGCGTAATACTGTTGTGAAACATTTCATTGAATGGTTAAATAAATGGAATAAAGATAATGCAAAGGATAATGCAGATAAAGCTGGAATTTATGGTTTAGATTTATATTCAGCTGATAGAAGTATGAGAGCAGTTATTGATTATTTAGAACAAGTTGATAAGGAAGAGGCTGAAAAAGCAAAAGATTATTATTCGTGTATTGCAAATTATTTAGAGAAAAAACATTATTCAATTCCAAAAGATTGTCAACAAAAAGTATTTAAGGTTTGGAAAGATATGGTTGAAAATACTTCTCACTTTATGGAAAATGATGAAAATGTTAGAAAGGAAGATCGTATATTTTACGCAATACAAAATGCCAGAGTTGTAAAGGTAAGTAACGTGATGGTTGACCACATACAAAGTTTACCACAAAATTACGATGTCAATCACGTAATTATTTTTTATGTATTTTTTTGTATAGAATGCAGAAGGCTACTATAGAAAAATGTATGTAGATGGCAGTTGGAATTTTAGAGATACCCACATGGTTGAAAGTTTAAAAGAATTAATTCAATTCTATAAAGATCATTACAAAAGAAATTGTAAAGTAATTATTTGGGCGCATAATTCACACGTTGGTAATGCTTATCATACAGAAATGAGAACTGTAAAAGGTGATGAATTAAATATTGGTAGATTATGTAAAGAACAATTCCCTGAAGAAAAAGTTTTTAATATTGGTTTTAGTACACATCATGGCACAGTAACTGCAGCTTCGAAATGGGACGGTAAAGCTGAATATAAGAAAGTAAGACCGGGTTTAGCGGATTCTTATGAAAAGCTATTTTATGAGGCTACTCAATATGAAGAAAAGGGTTCTAGTAGTGGTGGTGGTGAGAATGTTAATGTTGGATATGGCAGTAATTATGGTGGTCATGGCAGTGGTGGCCAAGAAGAAGGACATCATAAGGTACATGATTTTATGTTATTATTTAGAAGTAACTCTTCAAATATTAAGGTAAATGAAGAATTGGTTAGGGAAATGCAAAAGGAAAGATTACAGAGAGCTATTGGTGTAATTTATCGTCCTGATACGGAAAGACATTCTCACTATTTTAATGCTAGTGTTAGTAGACAGTTTGATGCAATGATTCATTTGAATAGAACGAGAGCAATTCATCCATTAGAATTGGAATCCGAATGGCAACAAAAGACAGAGTTGGAGGAAACTTATCCTTTTGCACTTTAGTCAGCATGCAAAGACAAGAATTCCACCACCCCAACATTTAGAAAGCAATATTTGTATCTACGGCCATACCACTGTGATAGCACCTCATCCCAGTACATTAGTACTGAGATGGGAGACTTCTCGGGAACCTGTAGTGCTGTAGATTTTCATTATTTTACACACAAAACAAAATTTATTAATAATTTATAAATACAAACCCTCTTCAAAATTTTAATATAATTTAACCTTAATGATTATTTAATGTTTGTATTGCTTAACATTCTTTTTTGGTTTATAAGATTTAACCTAAAAGTTCTAACTTTATAACTTCTGACTTTCTATGGTGCTTTCTTATATGATTTAACTTTATAAGTTTTAACTTTATATTGTTTAGGATTCTTCTTATATGATTTTACTTTAAATTGTTTAGTCTTCTTTAAGATTTCTTTTCTTTCCATGACAACTCTTCTTTCTATTTTGTTTTGGTTTATAAACCTTTACACGTTTCTTCTTATGGACCTTCTTCTTGGAACATAGGTATTTACTTTATAACTATTTACAGCTCCTGCTTCTGTTCCACAAATAAAGAATAAGGCTAAAGTGACGCTTAATAATAATACAGCTAATAAATAACTTGTTTTCATTCTGTTTTTTTTGTTATTGTAATGAATTCTGTATAAAGTTATAAGAATTTATAGTATTTACACTATAAACAACATTTACATTATAAATCCACATCTTTCCTTTTTTTATATCTATCCTATAAATTCTTATAACTTTTAAAAATAATATTATTTTTATTAAAATAAATAAAATTAAATAAATAATTTATTTATATTACTTTTTTTTATAATTTTTAAAATTTAAAATTTTATTAAATATTAAAAAAATTAATATAAATAAAATTTTGGATTATTTGATTAAAATAAATTATTTTAATAAATTATTAAAAAATATATAAAAAAACAAATTAAATATAACTAAAAAACTATAAAAATAGAAAATAAAATATAATTTATATATTTTCTATAGTATAATATAATGATTATAAAAATTTTTAAATAATTTAATTTTTAATAAAAAAATATTGGTTGAACTAAAAATTAATTAATTGAAATAAATTATATTAATTAAAATAAAATATATTAATTTATAATTAATTTTTAAAAAATTTAATTTAAATCTAATTTTTTAATTGTATTTTTAATAAATATTATTAAATATTAAATTATTATCTTTAATATTATTTATTATTTTTTTAATAAATTTTAAAATATTAATTAAAAAAACATTATTATCAATTATAAATATTAGAATATTATTTGTTAAAAATATTAAAAAATATTAAAAATAATAAATTTTAATTTATTTTTTATTATAATATAATTAATAATTATTTTAAAAAAAATAATTTTTATATTATACTTTTTAAAAATATGATTAATAAAAAATTATATATTTAATATTTTATTAAATAATTTTAAAAACAGTAAAAAATATCAACAATAGTAATAATTTTAAAAAAATTAAAGTAAACTTATAATTTGTGATATTAAATTATAATTTTTGAATTTTAAAATTAATATATAGAACTTTTATTAATTTATAAAAATAATTATGTAGCATTAATTTTAAAAGTTAAATTAATTTATAATAAAATTAAATGAAATTATTTTTTTAATAGTTTTTTTTTATTCATTTAAATATTTATATTTCATAATATAAATATCTTTTAAAAATAAATATTGTACATAAATCACTTTTTTTTTCTCGAAAAACATATGATTTACGTAAAATTTTATTGTTAGAGATTAGAAATTAATTATTTGATCTTTTTTTAAGTGTTATTCTTGAGATATTTCTTCCTCCTCTTCTTCTTCTTCTTCTTCTTCTTTTTCTTCTTCTTCTTCACTTTCATTAACCCTTTTATTAGATAAAGGCCAATATTCAAATATGTTCTTACAATTTGCTTCTTCTGGAATTTTATTTTCAATAAATTCCATTAACCAATCCATTTCATTCTTAACATTATTTTCACTCAATTTTAACCATTCCCTCACCAATTTTCTTAATGCCTCAATATTAACTATAAAATAATTATCTCTACAAATTTTCTTACCATCTTCATTATTTTCTTCATCAGAACTGTCACTGTCTTTTGAATGATTATTATCAATAATACTCAAACGATTTCTCTTTTCTTTTTTTTCACCATAAAATACATCTAAAGAAAATTCAATTTCTTCATATTCTTCTTGTTCATAGTCACAGTTAACAGAAGCTTGTAAATTAAAAAAAAAGTATTGTAAAGTAATAGGTTCAAAATAAATACCGTCTAAATGAATACTTATATTATCTTTATCACTTCCACCACCACAACCAACCCAACCCCTATAACTACTGAATGATCCCTTAAAATATAAATTATCCTCAAAATGAATAGAAATTTCACCATTGTCCATATCACTTAGTGAAGAATTATCTGTAGAACAGTAACAATACCTTCTTGGTTTATTAATATAGTATTTAAAATATTTATATTTTAATAATATGAAATTACGTAATTGATCTAAATGTTTATTTTCAATTTTAAGAAAATTTTTCCAAAAATAATCATTGTTATAAAATTTATCAAACCAATCTTTACACACATAAATCATTATTAATTTATCTTCAAATTGTAAGAAATTATTGATTAGTAATAAAACATCAATTGGTAAACTTTTTAATAGTTCACTATCTTTATACTTTAAATAGTAATTAACATAGTATGCATATTCCGAAAAAGAAATGACAGAATTACATTCTTTTGATAGTTGATAATTATTTTTTAATGTTTGTTCTATTTCATTTAAAATTTTCACTTTCTTGTCAAGTGAAATTACATTGCCGTCACCAGAACACTTTCGTTTCATCTTTTTTTTTTAATTTTCAATCAGTTCCAGATGATTGGTCAACGAGAAAGAGTTGTAAAGTTGAAATTTCAAAATTAATATTTTGCATAAATTAATATTTGTTTAAATGGCTACAACCAACTTTCAATTTTTATTTTAAAAAATCATTTACAAACCCAAAATCTTTTTCTTTTTAGCTTGAAATTCTTCTTCAGTTAAAATTCCAGCATTCTTCAATTCTGCTAATTTTCTCAATTGATCAATATAATCATCACTTCCACCACTTTTATTACCACTAGTTGCACTTGTACCACTACCACTTGTATTACCACTAGTTGTCTTTGATGAACTAGTGCTTGTTCCAGTTGTTGGCATTTTCTTTGTATCAACGGTAGTTGCATCAGTAAATTCATCATTCTTTGCTTGTGTAATATCAATAACAGAATGATCTTCACTTACTTCCAATTTTAAATAATTACCATATTTTGTAATATTAACTTCAGATTCTTCTTCTAAACCATCTTCTTTAACATTTGCTCTTAATAAAATCTTACAATCATTACTTTGTTTACTTTTTGGAATTTTACCTGTAACAATAGCATATTTATTACCTAAACTTTGTGTTTGACGATAAATCACTTGTCCATTAACTGACAATTCAAATGGTTTAGCATCACTTGCATGAATATTAACTAAATGGAAATAGATTGTTTCTAAATTACTATCACCACCACTACTTGTGCCACTTGAAGAACCACCACCTTGTTGTTTAATACTTGAAGTATTCTTATTAGCATTTGCACCAAAAGTATCTTTATGTTGTTGTTTCATTTGAATTCTTTCATTAACACCTTGTTTTTCAATTGCAAATAAGATAAAAGAACCATTTTTAGTAATATTAAATTGTTGTGTTGTATCAACTTCTTTTGTTAAGATTTTAAATCTTACATCAATAATTAAATCTTGATTTTTTTCAGGTTTTGTAAAACTTGCTTTTAATTCAGTCATTTGATTGGCTGGAATATTTTCTTTTGTTGTAAAGAATTCTTCATTATTTATAAATAAAGTAAATGGTTCATTCTTATTTGCTGGAATATTATTTACATAAAAAGTAACTGTTAAATCATTTAAATCATTTGAATCACCAAATTTTGGTTC
>CADWAF010004797.1:0-42060 GCA_902984215.1 Willaertia magna | reverse complement strand
TTGCTTCGACTTCTAAAGTGATAGTCTTGCCAGTTAATGTTTTAACGAAGATTTGCATTTTGTTGTATTTGTTTTTTGTTGTTTTTTGATTTGTTAACTGAAGATTTTGGCTATAAATACATTTTCTCTGCGTTATTTTTAATTTGAATGAACTTGTTACAATTTTCTATTTTCCTTCTTTTTGAAATGATAAGTTCTAATTAGAAAAAGTAGAATTCTGGAAGGTAGACTCCCATTGTTGAAGGGAAAAATAACTTTTTGTAACAGTTTATTGACACAATTCCTTTTGATATTGTAATAGCTTATTAAGTGCTACATTTCCTCCAGAAAGTATTACAACAATATTTAATTTTTCTTCTTTCTTTTCTAATTTTAATTTATCTACAATTTGTTCTAAAGCAGCTAAACTACATCCACCTGTTGGTTCAACTAATAATTTTTCAAATTCCAAAACATTTAAACATTCAATTACTGTATCTCTATCTGTCACATTAATAATTGGTTTTACAACATTTTCTTTTACAATTTCAAATGTAATATCAGCCACTCTTTTTGCTCCTAATCCTTCTGCAATGGATGTGATTGCAGGTAAAGTAATTAATTCACCCTTTTCAATTGATTGTGACATTGAATCAGCTCCAAATGTTTCCACACCAAATACTTTAATCTTTGGATTAACAGCCTTAATATAAGAACTAACACCAGAAATCAATCCACCACCTCCAATACTACAAACAACGGCATCTATTTCTTCATTGTTATGATTAACTTCATTAAATTGTTCTAAAATCTCAATACCAACAGTTCCTTGTCCTTTAATAATTTCAATATCATCAAAGGGATGTACATAAAGTAAATTATGTTTTTTACCATAAGAAATTGCAGCTTCATTACTTTCTTGGAAACTTGGAAATGGTTCATTATTTGTTTCTTCATCTCTTAAATGAACAATTCCATTTAATTGTTTAATTGCTTCAATTTTATTTTCTGGAACTTTTTCATTTAGAAAAACATGACAAGGTACATTTAAAATTTGACATCCTTTACAAACTCCAAGACCATGATTGCCTCCCGAAGCAGTAATAACTCCATTATATAATTCTTTTATATTCTCATTATTGTCATTATTTGGTAATAATTTATTTAAAGATCCTCTTAATTTAAATGAATTTGTTAATTGTAAACTTTCACATTTTAAATAAATATTTGCATTTAATTTTTTAGAATAAAATTCACTTTTAAATAGTGGAGTTTTGTTGATGTATTTCTTTATCTTGCTGTGGGCTGTGTGGAAATCTTCTTGTGAAATGATTTGCATTTTTTTTTTGAGGATTTGGAAACAGATTCTGTTTTGATCACTGTTTGGGGAAGCTAATTACAATATATCTTAATACTTTACAAAATTTCCTTTTTTTATTTTCTTACTAAAGTAATTAATACTTCATTATAAATTGGTGACTCTTCCATTAGATCTTTAACATTCTCAATAATTTTATTTTTATAAATATTTAAATGTTCTTCTGTAAATTTCTTTCTTTTCATTAAATCAACAATTTGTGGATTTCCATAAATATTTATTTTAGCAAATTCTTCAGCATCCACTGCATACATTGGTTCTATTTGATACCAATTTAAAATCTTAGTAAAATTTCCATTTTCTTTAAATTTATTTTTTAATTCTTCTTTATTTGACAAATGAAAGGCTGATCGTAAATTTGTTGTATTATTTAATTCTTCAATTTTGGTCCAACCTTTAAAATCTTTATTTTTAAATTCTTCATTTAATTCTTCTTTTTCTTCTCCTCCTTTAAGGCTGTTGTTATTACATTCCTGTAAACATCTTCTAGGTATAGTAAATTTTGGAGAATTTTCGGAACGACCCCAAACACTAAAACAAGCCATCCCACTATCTTTCTTTAACACTCTATTGACCTCTCTAATCATATTATCAGGATCGGAAACTAAATGTAAAACATAATTAGAAAATATAATGTCAATACTATCATCCTCAAATGGTAACTTTTCAGCACTTCCTTCAATAAATTCAAATCTTTTGTTATTTAAATTATTATTTAAAAAAGAATTTAACTTTTCTTTTGTTAAATTTAACATTTTGGAAGAAATATCCATACAAATTAGTTTATCATTCTCTTTCATTTGACTTGCAATTAAAAAACTACCACCACCTGCACCACAACCTAAATCTAAAATTATTCTTTCTTTTTGCTCTTCTTGATTTTCTTCAAATTGTTGTGAAGGATTATTAATACCTAACATTGAAATCATAGTTTGTGCAGTAATCATTGTACTTCTTTCAAAATGTTGTTGGAAAATAGTTGAAAATTGATCCCACTTCTCTTTTAGTTGATTTTCATCTAGAACGACAGTGTTATTGGAAGTTGACATTTTTTTGTGGAATTAGCTTAAGACTTTACAAAATAAAAATTCGAATAAAAAATGTTTCAGCATTGGGAGCTATTTTTTAAATTTTTACTGCAAAAATGAAAGCTTCTTCATCTTCTTTTTGAGACCGGGTTTAATTAGTCATAGGTACGATTAGCAATTTGTAATATTTCTTCACTCATGATAAGTAACTTACAAATTGATCTAAGTTGTCACAAGTCATCAAAAGGATGACCATATTCTTTAGAATTATTTACTGAAATGTAACTTGATAATACCGATCCTTCACCATATATTAATTTGTTTGATAAAAGTAATTCCCTGAACGGATACATTTCAAAAAACCTATTCTGATATCATATATTTCTTCCAACAAACTTTGTTATTTCGAAAGTATTTGTACCTTAAACCTTTTGTGGTGTTTTGTTTTGAAGTTCAATTATTATTTAAACATAATTTGATTGATTATTTCTAGCACATTATAATTACAAAAAAAGATGGCATCTATGGTCAATTCTACCACATCACCTAATCTGCCAACAATAATTGTTTCTAATATACAAGAATCCACTAACTCAACTAATTCAGTATTTGCAGTAGATGACGATTGTGATCATATAAAATCTGAGTTAAAAAAACAATATAAATATTTAAATTTAAAGGGCTTTATAATTTCTGGAGTTCTTGCCACTGCAGTTGTTATTGTTGTATTTACTTTATGTTGTGTTGCAGTTGTCCAAATTGCAACAAATAGATTCCAAGCAGACAGAAGAAAAGCTGAACAAATGGCAGTACAGGCACAATTGTCAATTGAAAAACAGATTGAATCCTCATTTGTGGCAAATGCAATTATTGGACAAGTGATTACTGAATTAAATTATAATATAACTAAAGATAGAGCTAATCAGTTGTTTCAAAGGGTTTCTAAATTATTTCCAGACCTCAAACGCTTCCAAATTGCACCAAACAATATAATTAGTTTTGTTTATCCACTAGAAGGAAATGAAGGATTAATTGGAACTAATAAATCAGCTCAAGCAAACCAAGTTTCATCAATACAAAGAGCTATTGCTAATAGAAAAATGACATTAGCAGGTCCATTGTTGTCAGTTTTAAACCAAGTAATTTTATTAGGCCAATATCCAATATTCTATCCAGCAATTTTCAGTAAAGATAATGATATAAGATTGAGCAGTAGTTTTAAAGGATATAGTGACAATAACGGTGGCCTTTGGGGTTTCGTCACTTCCACTTATGGTTTTAAAGAACTGTTTGACTCAATTGACCTACCTACTATTTTAGATGGCTATCAATATCAGTTTTATGATTATGACAATAAGTTTATATTTATTCAATCTAAAAAGACAGAAAATGGTACAGTTGACTATGAATCTACTTTTAACAAAACGGTTGCTCCAATTACAAGAGCTATCACTAAAAACATTACTATATTTGACGCAACGTGGAGCATATCATTAATCCCAATCGGTGGATGGGCTGTAGACCCAATCTTTTATCTTGAAGTAGTTGTTGTATTTGTTCTTAACATTTCACTCTTCTTCAGTGTGTTATTTACAGTACAAAAACTTTATGTTCACTATTATAGAAAGAATGAATATGAATTAATTCAAAATAAATTAGAACAGAAGGTAGCTGAAAGAACGAAAGAGTTAGAGAAGAATCATCAAGAATTACAGTTGCTTTTGGAAAGAGTGTCTATTGAGGAACAACGTACTAGAAAGATAGTCAATTCAATTAATGATATTTTAATAACTGTAAAACAGAATGGAAATATAGCTCATTGTAATACTTCTTTTTACAAATTATTCCACTTTAATGAATCTGACATGTTAAAAGGAATTGTGACAATCTCTAAGGTGATACCATCTTTAGAAGAAGATTTAAATAATTTATTTAAAGATGTAACTAACAAAATATTACAGTCAAAACAGCAAAACAGTTCGCTAAAGAAAGAAATAGATACTGTTATAACTTATCCTTCCAAACACGTGATTGCTTTCAGTAAACATGGAAAGGAAATACCAGTTTTAATTAATTTTAATTTTTGTACTTTATACGTTAACGATTTATTTAAATTACCAAAAGGAAGTAGAAAACGTATTTCTTTTGAAACGATTTCAAAAACTAAAATGTTTGAAAAGGAATTAGTGTGTATTGTAACGTTACATGTTGACGCTTCCATTTTACAATCAATGCAACAACAGCAACATAATCAACAAGTGGATGAAGGGAATTCAAGTGAAAGAATGGAATTTTACGAAATGTTTTCAAATTTACAAAAAAGAAAAGAATTTAAAGAGTTTTGTATAAAAGAAAGAAACGAAGAAAATGTTTGTTTTTTAGAAGATATTGAACTTTATAAAAGTTTGACAAACACAAATGAAAGGGTGACGATGCAAAATGAAGTGTTTGACAAATATCTTGGACAAGATTCCATTAAACAATTAAATGTTTCAAAGGAAGTGTTTGAAACACAATTAATTAAAATTGCAAAAGGTTTAGGTGAACTAGAATTATTTGATGAATTAGAGAAAGCAGTAATCGACAATATGTTATACGACGTGTTTAAAAGATGGTTGCAGGTTCAGCAAAAAAAGGAAATGGAACTGTTTTTGTAATACAAGTGGAAGAAGGGACGCAGTCATTTGCCAGTCTCCAAAAAACCAAGAAGAACGTACTAAGATTGTAAATTGATAACTATTATTAATACATTTCGTTTCTTTCCTTATTTCCAAAATTTAAAGTTTCTTCTTTCCTATCCCTTTCAAGCTGAACATTATAGTGCTAATCGATTTCTTCTTTTTTATCTTCTATATTTTGTGACAAAACCTTATCTTCTGTAAAACTGTCTTTTTTAGCTTCCAGTTTTTCGTCTGTTAAGGTGATATTCTCTTTCTTTTTAGATTGTTTAGGATTTATTTTCTCTTTTGTCGGTTTTCGTTCCTCTATTCCAAAAATTGTTTTTTGATAGTGTTCCGCAATAAATTCTGTTGAGGCTGCCTTTACTTTATTTCTAAGCTCGTTTCGACGAATACCAAATTTACCGAAAGATTTAGTAGCAGTTTTAGAGAAATTATAAAAGTATTCTAAATCCTTTTGAATGGGCAATGTCTTATTCTTCCAAAAAGTATATTCATTACTTAAATCTTTTAGTTTTAAAGCATTCTCTAAACCTATGAATATAGCAATACACAACAGGTTAGACTCATCTTGAATATCTTTCTTATTTTTAATTTCCTGCATTGTATTGTCAATGTTCTTGTTGTTAGTTCTTTCCCTTAATGTTTCTTCTTGTTCTAACTGTTTTAATAATCCGTCCATTTTTTACGGCCGATTCAAAAAAAATCAACTACGTTTTATTAAGGTCTAGCGGAGTCCAGTTATTGGTCAACATTGAATATTAAAAAATATATTTTATCAAGTAAATAATTTAATTAATAGATGTCGTTATAAATATTTCAATACCTTTAAGCCACGTAATAATTATAAAATTATAATATCATAAAAACCATTAGTTTAAAATTAATTTTTCCTGCATTTTCTTTTTATTTACTTGTTTCTTATTTGTCTTAAAAAAGATACAAAAATATTTAAATACCATTTTATAGAAACATTTTTGTGACACTTTAAACTATTTTTAGATGTTAAATAACTAATTGTATCATTATTAATAATTAATATATTTTTATTTAAAAACAATTTAATTTTAAATTTAAAAAAGATTTAAATAAATTTAATATTTTACGAAAAATATTTTAATAGAAGGTAAATGTATTACATTTATTATTTTTTTATTTATTATTTCTATTTAATTTTTTTAATGTATTAAATTGTGTATTTTTGTTTTTTTGAGTCATTTTGTGTGAAAAAAAAATAATAAAGGACATGGAATTCTTTTGGCGCCATTTTTATTAATCTGAACAAAAAAAAATGAATATACCCCCTTCATCACCTTTGTTGATGTTTGGTGGACCAACAAACGTTCCTCCTTCAAATGTTTTACCTTCCACTCCTATTTCCTTATCTAAAGAATATTTACATTTTTCAGCAAAATTGGTAGACCAAAACCAGGCTAGAGACAGTCAATTAGTAGATTTGGATCAACTTTCTAAACCTCAAAATGACTCTTTTGATGATGTAATGTATCACTTTCTTTTTAAATTTTAATAACTTGAATTTTAACAATATTTTTTTAACAAATAGATATTTATTAAAAAACAATTTGCAGTTCTTCCGGACCCACTATTTGAACAATATAATAAACTTGAATATAAATGTTTTATGGGAATATTCTCTGAAATTCACAGAGCTTGGGTAACTATAGATAATAAATTTTTTATGTGGAGTTATCTAGATGGAAGTGAATTTAATGAATATGATGAATTGGATCAAGTAATTATAAGTGCAGCATTAGTAAAACCTAAAGTTGGAGTATTTAAAGATTTTGTTAAATATTTATTAGTGTTGGCTACACCTGTAGAGGTAGTCTTAATAGCTATTGGTTTTAATAATCAAAGACCTTCTAATATTTCATTAATTAATAATAATTCATCTATTTACCAATCTAATATTGAAAATAAGTTTCCAACTGAAATGGAATTATTCCCAACAAATTATGCAGTATCCACAGATAATGTTAATATTTTAAAAATTATTGGAACAAAAAATGGTAGAATATTTATGTGTGGTAAAGATGGTTGTTTATATGAATTAACTTATGATTCACAAGATTCATGGTTTAAAAGTAAATGTAGAAAATTAAATCATTCACAAAGTGTTGTTGGAGTATTAGTTCCATCATTTTTAAAATTTACAAATGAAGATCCAATAATTGATATTGTTGTAGATGATTCTAGAAATATTTTATATACACTTTCTGAAAATATGACTTTTGAAGTTTATGATTTAGGAAAAGATGGTTATGGAATGACTAAAATTGCAACTTATTCTAATTTAATAGTAGATTCTATTAGAAAATTCCCTAATTTAAATAGAGATTTTAAAAATATTAAAATTATTTCTATTCAACCAATAACAATGGAAGAATCTAAAGCAATACATTTGGTTGCAGTTTCATCTAAAGGTGATAGATTTTTCTTTTCTACCAATATAGAAGGAGGTAGACCTATTGGATTATCTTTAATTCATATTAAAGCTTTGCCACCATTAAGTGTAACTGGAGGTATTGGTAATTCTCCAAATATTTCACCTTATATTAGATCACCAGTTGGTCTTGGACAAAATGTAATTAAAGGAATACATGAATGTTTCTACAAGAATGGTGTTTTCTTAATGGCTGATTCAAGAAGTGATGAAGTTGATAATTTAATATGTATTTCTTTGGAAAGAAAATGTGACCCTACATTAGGAATAACAGGTTATAATACAAGACCTAATATTCTATGTGAAAATGTATCCACAAGAGATTTGGAAGGAAAATCTCATGCAATATCTGAAATTCCACTTTATTTAGATCCATTATTAATTCCAACAAGTAATCCATTGAATGAATTATCAATACAACACATAAAACCACCAAGAGAATTTGTTTGTTTAAGTAACAATGGCATTCATTTATTAGTTAAATTAAGACCTATAGATTTATTACAACAAATTTTACAACAATCACAATCGGAGAAATTATTACAAAAATTCTTTTATACTTATGGATTTGATGAATCATGCTCTATGTGTGTTTTACTAGCATCTTCACCTCCTCAATATAATACTGTAATTTCTCAAGATAGTCAAAAGTTTATTAATTTATACGATGAACAATTAATTAAAAAGGCAGAAGAGGCTTTCTTTAAATATGGTGGAGAACCTAGATTTGAAGCACCAACTTATGTTGATCATAGACAGTTTGCTACCGTTGAAGATATCATGGGTGGTCCTGTTACATCTCCAGATATAAGTTATAGTTCACAACACAATGGTTTATACCTATATTTCTCTAGAATCATTAGACCATTATGGAAGAGTCCATTAGTCAATTCTGTTAGAATTAATGAAAATGAAAGACAAGTTGTTTCAACTAGATTTACTGTTAAACAATTGAAATATTTACAACAATGTGCACAAGGATTGTTATTATTTATGGAGCGTTTCCCACATTTATATCAAATTCATGCTGGACAACATAAAAGCCTTCAAGATAAGGTATTTCATTTATATCATATCAAAAAGGATGAAGAAGCAAAGAAATTAGAACAAAGATCTCTAAGTAATTTACACAGATTAGTAAAAAGATGTTATCAAGGACTTTTATTCCTTGAAATTGTTACAAAACATGATGTTGGTAGAATGTTAAAAGAAGTTCCATCAAAGAGAGTTGGTAGATTAGCATCAATGACATTTAGAGATTTTATATTGTTAGAAGAAGGAGAAGAAATGATGAGAGATTTAGTTAGATTAATTATTGCAAGAGGAGAACCTGTTGAATTAGTTTGCAATTCATTGAAAGTTTGTGATATCTTCTTCAATGAACATGATTTGGAAGAATATAAAGCGCTTCATACCTTAGAAAGAGCTAAATTAGCATATAATAAGGAAGAATTGTTAGATGATGCTTTAAGCATGTATAAGAAGATTGCTGGAACAATTAATGTTTTGGTTGTTTGTAAAGAATTCCAAAGATATGGTTATCATACTGGAGCTGTTGATTTGGCATTAACAAGCGCAGAATTAAAAGATCCAAAGAACTTGGCAATTGAATGGGTTAAGGCAGGAAGACCAGCAAATGATATTCAAGGTCAATTAGCATACACAGCTAGAATGGATTGTTATCATTCTGCACTAAATGTTTTAGAAGAATTTATTTACAATCGTACACCACAAGTTTCTACATCAGTTTCTGGATTTTTACCAACAACTGCAATGCAACAATCACAAAAGCAAAAAGGACTTTCACCACAAGATAGAGAAAAACAATTTAATAGTCTTTTAAATCGTATGAAACAATCTAGAGATTCTTTATTCCATGAAACTCTTTATAAATGGTTATTAGATCATCATATGAACGATAAGATACTAGATATGTCAACACCTTACATTGAAAACTTTTTATTAAAACAAACATCAGATTTTAATTTATTATGGCAATATTACTCTAAGAATCAAAGATATGATAAAGCTGCTAAGGTATTAGAAAGACTTGCAGAATCTAAGGAATTACCATTAACAATTGATGAAAGAATTCAATACTTATCTAATGCGATTGGTCAAGCAAAGGCTGCTCAAGGCCAAGGAGAATTACTATCTTCATTAACAGATAAATTAGATGTAGCAAGAATTCAAAAGAGAGTTATCATTGAGTTAAATGAAAAGAAACATAAAGATAGAGAGAATGCAGAAAAGTATAATAGAATGGAAAAGGAACTCAATGAAGGTTTATATGATTTAACAACATTATATAACCAATATGCTCATCCAGAAGAGTTATTAGAATCAACATTATGTATTTTACATTGTGCTAGATATAAAGATTATAGATTAATTCAAAGCCTATGGAATAATTTAATTGATATCTATTCAGCACACCCAAACAAATTAGAAGAAAAGATTATAAGTTTAGGTAGAGATCTTTCAGGTATTTATTTCCCACTTGAACATGTTTGTGGAGAGTTAGAAAAGAGAAATCTTGATCATCTAACAATACAAAAACCAACTAATTGGGTTATACGATTAATGAGAGAAAAGGTGAAGATTCCATATATTGATTTATATAATGCTTATCATAATATATTTATTTTAGTTTTCCAACCAACTACAACTGAAGATGATGATGAATTGAATATGTTCTCACAAGAAAACTATGAAGGATTACCACGTACACCTAATTTCAAATTAAGAATACTTGAGAATATTGCAGAAATACTTAGAGATTGGATTGATGAAATTAAGAATCAATCTTTTGGTTTGTCAACTCAACAAACTTTCTCTTTGGTAGATATACAGCGAGATATTGATGATTATTTATCTGCTTTAAATCAATTTACGAATGATAACGCAGCAAGTATTAAGGAAAGATTTAACATTATAAAACGAACCATTTAAATTAGGTTATAATACAATATCTAAATCTATAAAATGATTTTTGGCATGTTTCAAATATAAGAAATGATTTGGAGGAATAATAAACAAAATATTATGAAAATAACCACACGATATAACTAACTTTTCTTCTGGCAAACAAAATCTAACCTTACTAAGATCAACAAACCTAGGTATTGTTACCTTATCCCCAGCATTTTTATCGTTATCCACTACTAATCCCATCTTGTTCTTGGTGTTACTTCCACAACCTAAAATTTGATTGTCAGAAGTTAAAAAATAAGAAAAATTAAAGCCACAATAGATATTCTTTATAGAAAGGTTTAAAGAGAATTGAATTAATTGAGGTAAGCAACAATTGCCCATCTTGTTCCCTATTCCTAGTTGACCGTACAGATTTTCTCCAAAACCGTAAACTTGACCATCCACTTAAAATTATTAAGCAATAACCTTAAAATAATTATTACTTACGTGTAACGAAAACAGTATGTCTTCTACCACATGAAATAGCTTTTACTTTTATCATTTCATATTCTTGATTTCTAATTGGTGAAAAATTATAGATATTATAATAGTGACCTAAACCAAGTTGACCGTGCTGATTGTTTCCAGACATAATAACATTATCTTCATTAGTAATAAAAGCTGTATGATATCCACCACATTCTACCCTTTTTATAGAATGACAATCATTTACTGGTAGATAAGAAGGCTCCCTTAAAAAAGAAACTCTTGGGGGACAGCCTAATTGACCATCTTCATTGGATCCTGAACCAAAAGCTATTCCTTCTTCAGACAGGAAAATTGTATGATTATATCCACAACTAACAGATTTAATTCTATGACCTAATAGCTCTCCTGTTATTCTAATTGGTTCCGAACATTTCTTTGTATGACCTAAACCTAGTTGAAAGAATTCATTATTTCCGCATCCATAAACTGAACCTGAAGAGGAAACAAAGAAACTAACCAAAGCCTTTGTTGCTATGTCAATAATTTCTTCATTACCAAAATTCAACTCTACCATAGGAGAGTCTATTGTTTGATGAAAACCATTATTCCCTAAGCCTAATTGATCATATCTTTATTGTTGAAATAAACTAAGGAGGTATTATTAAATTAGATAACTTACGTATTATCCCCACAAACAAAAACCTTGTTATTGCTAGTCAAGAATAGCGTATGGTTCTTTCCCGTTGCTACCTTAGCAATTTTTGAATACGCAAAATCCTTTGGAAATATTGGCGTAAATTTTGTTATATTCTTTTTGTCGAGGGTCAAACCAAGTTGACAGTAAATATTACTTCCCACACCGTATATATTACTTCTAAAATCAAAATAAAAACTTCTTTCTTGACCTTCATCATGTTCCATTGTTGAAATGGAAGAATAAATAATGTTCTTCTCGTTTTCTTTTTCTTCTTCCTTTTTATCGCTGCGATTTACTTCAAAATTATTGTCAATCATTTTCAAAATAATAAAATAAATTTTTATTTATCTTTACACAAAACTTGCTTTCCATTAATTCTTTTGTTGTATTATTTTTAAATTTTAAATACTGATTGTCAACTGTGCACACTGCAAGTTTGTACGTTGAATCAATTTGAAAGAAAACGTTATGAAATTAATTTAGAAGTTTATTATTGAAAAGGGAAAGTAGTAAAATGTAAGAAAACCATACATATAAATAGAATGGTTGTTTTAATGATAGTTGTAAAGTTATTTTAAGAGTATCATTAATTATTTAAACATTTTCTTGTTTTTCTTTTGTTTCTTTGTCAATTTCTACTGATCTTTCCATTGGTTTTTCTATTGGTGATGTTTCCTTCTTTGGGGAAGCAACAGATTGTTCTTTCATCTTTATATAAGAGTATAATATTGTACCTCCCAATGCAACAACAACTCCAATAAATTGTTCAAAATTCAATGGAGTATCAAATATTAAAGATCCTACATAAATAATTACAATTGTTTTAGAGTGGCCTACAACTTGATAAGTAAGTGCTGATAATTTACCAATAACAAGGAAGGAACCTAAATTAACATAGAAAGCAATGAAACAACTCAAAATAATAAAGGACTAGATAAAGCAAATAGTTAAATAAACAATTCCGATAAAAAGATGATGAAAAATACTTACAATAAATCCAGAATTATTAGACATTGCACTCCAATCAGCTGCAATAGTATCAAAACCATCAACAAAAGGTGCTGAAATTAAAACAACAGCTGCAGCAACAGGTGCTTGATAAATTAATAATTGGAAAGGATTTGCACTCACTTCCTTATTCTTCTTTTGTAATAACATTTGTTGAACAGCAGTAACAATAATAGCTAAGATGCACATTATAGTTCCGAACACTGTCAGCCTAACTTCAGCAGTTACAGTAATACCTAAACCTACTACGATTAGAAAAACTGAGAATAATAATTGTTTAGAAGCTGTTTCTCCATAAAGCATAAAACTTAGGAATAATATAGTAGGCATAATAACTAGTTTAGAAAGTTGATAAACTCCAATAGTGTTATATTGAAGACTTAAATTATTGAAAACTACGGAAAAGGCTAAAAGTAAACCTAAAACGAAGGCTTGGTTCCATTCTAATTTCTTTAATTTAAATGATTCTAATGATTTATATTGAGGAAATACTTTATGAGCTTGAGATAATAGATAACTAAAAGCTGCAGTAAAAACGAAATGTAAACCCATTAATAAAGTACCCGATTTAAATTCATAATATTTATATAGATATTTGTTAACAAAGATAATGGAAATTGATGATGAAAAACTTAAAAAGATATAGCCAAAGCTATATAGATATTGTTGAAGCAATGATGGGTTCATCATGTATTATTATAATGGTTATAAATGTTGTATTGTCTATGTCTCGTTAATTTTTTTATGATAAACGTTAAGATGTTTCACCCCGTCCATTTGTCAGTGAAGTTTAAACAGGCATAGAGATAATTCGCTTTGGGTAACATTTAAAAAAATTCCACACAAAATACGAGTGGGTTCAGGTAGAGCCGTAGTTAGTCTAAACGGTTTCATCCCACAAAACACTGTAAAATAAAACAAACACTTGTTAATTTAATAATTATGTAAATTTCGGTTGTGTTAATTTTTAATTTATTTTCAGCAATCAAATTGTATTTAATGTTCTTCTTTACATTAGATAATTATTCCTGAACACAACTAAGGGAACTAAGAAATTTTACACCAAATGGGTAAATTGGTGGGGAAAGGATAGGAAGCATCTACGGCCATACCACTGTGAAAGCACCTATATAATATTATACTCTAATATTTCCTTTTTAAGACCTCTTCAAGGGCATAAATGAATTACAATATAAATCGTTAAGAAAAGAAAAAAAAAAAAAAAAAATCTTTTTTAGTGCTTTTAAATTAAATATGAATATCTACGGCCATACCACTGCGAAAGCACCTCATCCCGTCCGATTTGAGAAGTTAAGCACAGTAGGGCTACATTAGTACTGAGATGGGAGACTTCTCGGGAACCTGTAGTGCTGTAGATTTTTGTTGGATACTTTGTTGTTCAAAATTTTGTAAAAAACAAGAACCACTGATGTCAATCAACCCAGAAAACCTTCAACAAAAACTGAAAGTATTTACACATACAAGAATCAAGTTCTTGACAAAGCAATCTTTAAACTCTTTCTTCAATTTAAAATTTGAAGACCATGAAGATAAATACTTTATTACGAAATCAAAGGAGCTTAGAAAGCAATGCAATGATTTCAATGAAAAGATTTTAAAACAACAATACACACCACTAATAGAAGAATTGCTTTTGAACGCTTGTAACAAAGAAAGCGTAAAGTACAACGCAAAATTTTGCGAGGAAATGAAAGGAATAGCTCTTTCGGCGGAGAGAGAATGGAGTGAAATGAGTGGTTTATGCTCAGCCAACTCATATTTCCCTGCTGATGAAGGTTTTATTGGTAGAATGCATCTAAAAGGATTAAAGTTGTTATCTAAGATGAAAATCTTGTAAATAATATAAAAACCGTAAAAGTAATAAAGGGATATAAAAGAACCAATCAATATTTTCATAAAGACCACATTGATTTTGATAGTAAGGACAATCACGTTACGAACAGCATCATAGCGCTTCAGTTTATATTTTAAAAAAATGACTTTAAATGAAAGGTTGTTAGTTCAGTTTTCTTCCCAATCCCGATAAATTACTTTTTCGATACTCTTTCCTCTAAAAACAATGTAATTAGAAAGTTCTTTACTTTAACCTTTTACAAATAGGACGTTTGATAATGCTTTATTGAAAGGAATTCGTACCATTTAGCTATTTTGCAGAATAAACAAAAATTCATTAAGAAAAATTATAGTTTGATTAAAAATGTCGAAACATTATGATCCAAGCTTACTGAATGGTACATCAGAGTTGTTGCAACGAAGTAGTAGTGCTAGTACATCTTTATTATTGTTGTTTATATTTATAATACTGTCAATCTTAAATACTTCAGTTTTGTGCCAAACTACAGCAACTAATCCAACTATAATAATAACTAATAATAAGTTTACATTAAGGGCAACGAATTCATTAATAATAACACCTCAAATATTATCTGCTCAAGTAGGTAACCTCACAGCAACAAGTACTGTAAGATCAATTACATATTATGTATCTGATGTTTTAAATTCAATTTTTGAGTATTCTACTAATAATTTTGTAAACATTGTAACTGTTTCTAACTTTACTCAAGATGCAATCAACAAACAACAAATAAGATTTATTTCTACAGGTTCTTTTTCACCTCAATGTATAATAACAGCCGTTGCGTTAATTGCTGACGGCTCTGGAAGAGTTTTCACTACTACAAGTCAACCTTCTGTTTCTACATTTTCCTTTACCGCTTGGACTTCTAGTTCTACAGCACCAAAACCATTAGTTTCTTACCAAAAGTATGGTACTTATATGTTAATCCAAGTTACAATGTGGAAAAGAAATTTTGATCCACCTGCTGCTGTATTCTCTATTGGATTTTCAGAAGCTGCCAGCTGTCCAATTCCAATTAATACCATACGAGATGGATTTCAATTAATTGAGGATGGAGCTTATTACGCAAAGTATCAAGTTAATAGAACGGTACAGGACATCATTAATGATCCAAGAGTATCTAAGAATTCTAGAGGCGCCGTTATTGACGCAATTCTAACAGTTCATACTACTTATATATTTATGCAACAAGGTACTACTCAAACCTGTACACAACTGCCATTTACTGATCAATATACTTTACAGGTTGACTTACGTCCAACACAGATTGAGTACGTTTCTAAAACGAATGCTGAAATTACTTTATATCCAAATCAAATTTTTGTAGATGATAATAATAGACTTCAAGTTAAGATTAATTTACGTTTAGCTGGTTTAGACCAAGCAAAATTATATAATTGGGCAATATCTGGTCCTAAAGCATTTTCAGTTGTTTATCCAATTGTTGTAGATGTTCGTAGTGATGCTAATTACTTTAGACTTACCTTCATGTCAAATCCTTTAACTGTTGGTGAGAATTATAGTGGAAATTATAAGTTAAGTTTTGAGGCACAGAATGGTGCTCTCTCACAAGTATACGAAATAGAATTTCAATTACAATATACTATTCCAGATACTGACCCTGTTAATACAATTACTTTTGATACACAAGCGGATACATTTAATGGAAATGATTTTACAAAATCACCAGTAACAGAATTTAGAATTGGCCAATTAGTGTATACACGTGTCAAAGTTGTTAATGTTGTTAGTTCTACAACTGGTTTACCAACAAATAGAAGAATTGCACCATATAATATGTATTTATGTTGTACCCTTAAAATTCAAGGTGTTCCTGATAATCAATGTCGTTATTTTGATAAAACTTCAATGACTTACCAAGCACAGATATACACTAACGGTACAATCAACTTTAATAACACTGATGTTATTAACAAATTAAAGATTTCAAATGTTTTAATAGGTGGCTCAGATGATGATAAAAGAAGTCAATATGCCTTCAGCATAGATATAGATAGTTTAAGAACAGGTAAAAACAAACGTTGTTTCTTTGTAATTGAAACTTTCTTAACAACATATTCACAAAATAAGAGACAAACAACAAACACAATTATTAGTGATGGATCATTCTCCACAACCTATAAGGCTTTTGATTTTGTTGAACAATTACCTACAACATCACGTAGTCCAGTACCAAAGGCTTCTTCAGGTAAGAAACCAACGCCTTCATCCTCAAAGAAAGTACAAATTCCTTCCACGCCAATACCTTCAAAGAAGAATGCAGATAATTGGAGTTGTTCAGATTCTAGTGCTCACCAATTATTTAATAAGAATTTTGTTTGGGCATTACTGCTTTGTATTAATGTTGTAATTTTAGTTATTTTATTGTAAAGTATTTACATTGTTTTATATGTACATATAAAAGATTTTCCAAAATATAAAAATAATAGTTATTTAAAACATTGTACAACGTTTTATTTCAGGATAACATAAAAAGCTACAATGAACTGACAGCTAATCAAAACTAATCTACATTTACTTTGTAAACGCTAATTTTACAATTTACAATAAATTTTATTTTAAATTTAAAACTCGTTTTAATAATTCATCTTCATCCTCATCTTCTTCAATTATTGGTTGTTTTTGTTTAGCTTTCAAAGTTGAAGATCCAGTTTTAGCCTTAGATAAAGTTTCATTAAATTCAATACCAATTTCATCATAAATTTCTTCTAAAGCATTATCCGTTTCTTCTTCTTCTCCTTCAAATAAATTATCAAGGCTATCATCTATCATTTCTTCAGCCATTTCATTCTTTTGTTGTGCCATCTCAAATTGTTGAATTGTTTTTTGTAATTCCTTAGGATCCATCTGTTCATTCATCTTACTCATTATCATTCCCGATGTTTTCATAGCACCCATTAGTTTTTGTTGGGTTTGCATTGAGTTTTGTTTATGTTGTAGAGAAGTCATTGTTCCTTTCATCTTTGTCATTCTTTCTTGTTGTTTTCTTATATTAATTAATTGTTTTGCTAAAGTTTTTGCCGTTGTTTGATCTCCTTTTTGTAAAGCCTTTCTTATTTCATTTTCAACTTGTTGTTCTTGTCTTTTTAATGTATTTGTTTCTCTATCTACGTTACGTATATTACTTTTGATTTCTTTCTTTTGTTCTTTCATTATTTCTTCTTGACTTTTTGGCTTTCGGAACATGACTATCAATTCAATAAATATTTTTAAAAAGGACTTGACTTATTTTTAAAATGGAAGAGAAATGGAAAGTTTAAATTTTTAAAAAATTATTTTTTAATTAACATAATTTTGTATATTTATTTTAATAAATCAACAATATATAACATAAAAATAAATAATTTCAAAAAAAAATTATTTATTTTTGCATTATTTTTTTTATTTTTAAATTTTAAAATTATTAATTTTTACTTTAATTATTTAATAAACAATAATTATTTACTAAATATACTATATTATATTACTAAAATTTAAAATATAATTTTAATTTGAAAATATTTTAAATAATATTATAATTTTATAACTTATATCATTTTTTAATATTCATTTAAAATATAATTTTAATTCAAAATTTGTTATTTTTGAGATAAAATTTTAATATTAGATATATTAATGTTTTATATATATAAGAAAATATAATTTTTTGAATAAAAATATTGTAAATAAATTTTTATTTTTAAAAATATATACAATAATAAATAGTTTATTTTTTTAAAATTGATTTTCTTGATTTTTTGTTATTAATTTTATATAAAATATAATATTATAGATATCTTTTTTTATTATATTAAGAAAATTAAAATTAATTTATTATAAATTCTTTAATTAAATTTTTAATTAAAATAATTTTTATAAAATTAAATATTAAAAATTTCTTTATTAAAAGTTAATTTCTATAAATATAATAATTTTAAATATCTATTTTAAAAATTTTAATACTTTTTTTTAATATAATAATAATTAAATAATAATTTTTTAAAATTTTTATTATTATTATTATATTTAAATAAAAATATAATAAATAAATAATTTTATAAATATTTTTCAGTTTTTTTTATAAATAATAATTAATATTTTGAATAACAAAATAATAAAAAATTAATAAAAAAACTTATTTATCCTAAAATTTCAATCTAAACTTCTAAAATTTCTATTATTAAATTTTTAATATTTTTATAAGTAACTAAATAAATTTTTTAATATTTAATTTTTAAAATAATTTTTATTCATTAAATTTGTTATAACAGGTATAATAATATAAAAAAAATAAACAAATAACCAACCACACACTGTCTATTGAAAAATAAGTTTTTAATAAAATTCAAAATAACACTTAACATTTTATTAAAACAATAAATTTAACATATCATTAAAACAACAATATAAAAAACAAACAACATACATTTATTATAAAAACACTTGAGTTTATTAAATTAAATAAATATAAAACTAAAAAATAAAAAAACAATCTTAAATTTATTATTGAAACTTATATATATAATATATTTTTTATAAATACTTTTAAATATATACCAATAATAACCACAATAACAGAATTAATAAATATAAAAAGTAATTAATTTTTATATTTTTTAAGTTTATTTATTAATAAATTTAATTTTATTAATCTTATTAAATATTAATTATTATTTATATTAAAAAAAAGTTTTATGTGATATTTTATTAAATAAAATATATAATTTATATTATAACAAAATAAAATTTAATAAATTATAAAAAATATTTTATTAAAATAATTATTTATTATCATTATATTTTTATTTGCTTAAATTAAAAAATATAAAATTTTTTAAAAAAAATTTAAATTAAAAAAATAATACAATTTAAAATGTTTTTAATTTATAAAAAATTAAAAATTTTTTTTAATGAATTAAGAAAATATATTTTAAATGATTTACTTTTTAATAATTTAATAAATGAAAATAAAAATTAAATACATGTTGCAAATGGTAGTATTTTTTTAAATAAATATTTACAAATTTTTAAAAATGAATTAGAAAATAATAATTATATTTAAAAAATTTAGAAAATATGATAAATAATTTATTAAATTATATAAAACCACTTTAAAAAATAGTGATAAATTATATAAATATTTTTATACATAGATAATAAAAATATTTATTTTAATTATAAAAATTTACTAGTTTAAAAATAAAAAAAAAATAATCATTAAAAAAATTATTTAGATTATAATTTAAATAATATTAATATATATAAAATATATGCTTTTAATAGATTATTAATATATGTATTAAAATTAATATTTAAATAAAATATAAATACAGTTAAATTTTTTATAAATTTATTTAATAAATATAGTAGTTTACAAATATTAAAAAATAAAAAACTATATATAACTTCTATTAATAATATTGTATTATCAAATAAAATTAAAAAACATCAACGACTTTTAAAAGAAATTAAAATTAAATTAAATTTAAATAATCATAAAACAATAATAATAATAATAACAATTTATATTTATATTATTATTGAATATACAATTAAAATTTTTGAAATTGTAAATAATTTTTTTTAAAATATTCATAAAAAAATATATATAAATTATAATGAATGATGGATGTAGTTATAACAAGTTTTTAGATTTGTTTATTTGTAAATTAAAAATATTTTTATATAAAAATAACTTTAATAATTTAAATAATTATATAAATATTATTTTAAAAAAATATGTTTTCATTTTTTTTATATTTTTATATTTTTTATTTTTTTTTTAATTTTTTTTATTTTTTTTCATTAAAAAATAAAAACAATAAATTTTTTATACAACTTTATATTATGATCATAAAATGGTTTCTGAATTATTTTTGTTTTTATTAATACTATATTAAATAATATTTTATTTAACTCTATACTACGATCATGGGATTGTTGTTGATTTGTTGTTTAATTTTAAGAATTTTTATTAATAATTTGTATAGAATAAATTTTATTTTAATAAATTATAATTAATAACAAATATTACTATAAAAAATAGCAATAAATAATATTTTTATTAGATTTTCATTTAATTTTGTATAGATTATATTTTTTAATAATAGTTCTGAAGCTTATTAGTGTAATTATAATGTAATTTTTTTAATTTATAAAGAAAAAGTACAAATAAATTAAAAATTAATAGAGTCAATTTTAAGAAAAATTTTAAAAAAATTACATTTAAAGTTATTAAATATAATATAGAAATTAAGGATGAAAATAGTAATAATATAATATTTTTACTTCTTAAAAATTTAATTAAACTTCAATAATTAAAAAATTTATTGTTAATGAATTTAAAAGAGTAGCAAGGATTGAGGAAGGTGATGTGATTATGTTTAATAGAAGAAAAATATAGCACAATATAAAACAAATAAGAGGATTTCGTTGGAGTGTTATATTGTATTGTAATGATTAGAAGTAAACCACCCTGTGTTGATTATTATAATATATATTTATGATCAAAAATAACTAGTTGTTTACTGGTAAACTATCAAATTATATGTCGCGTAGAAATATTTATTTGGTTTAATTTAATTTGTTTGAAAAAATTAAAAGAATTTACAGTTAAGCTGTACTTGACTTGTTTGGAGAAATCTGAGAGGTAGCTATAATTTTCTTTTCTTCTTGTCTATCAGTTATTTCTAATTCCTTCTTCTTTACAAATAAATATCTCAAACCAATCACAAACCAAACAATTACTTTCTTTAAAACATAAAAAGTAATTACTGGAAGAATTAATCTTTCAAATAAGTAAGGAATTGGATAATCCCAAAAACTATAAGGCACCCTTAAATCTTCATTTGCCTCACTATATTCACTATAATATTCCATTGAACTCTTAATAATTTTAACAAAATCTTTTCCAGGTTTAGTTCTTTTTAATTGTTTACTTGCCCATTTGACATTTCTTTCCATCTTATCACTTAACAATACTTCTAGTACAACATTCTTAAAAGAATTACTTTCAATCATTGAACTTGGAATAAATCTACCATATTCCTTTTTTTCAATATAACTAGCTAAAATGTATTGATCTGCGCTAATTGGCAATCCAACTAATTTCTTACCGTAAAATAATCCTTCGTTAACAGAATTAAATCCACAATGAGTAATAAATAAAGTTGTACGATTGTTATTTAAAATATCAACTTGTGGTAAATAATCTGATGTAACGATAATTTTATCTTGTAAATTATTTTCCTTAACAATATTTGAAATATATTCAAATTGATCATTTGGAACTCTGAATAAAACTCTTACTGTTTTGTGTTGTTGCATTAACAATTTTAAACCATTTACAATATTACGATTTGTTTCCCAATTTAAAGTCCATACACTACCCATTGAAATAAATATTAATTCTTCCTTTTTACCTTCAATATTTCTTAACAAATTATAAACCCATTCATTCTTTTTATCAAATGCAATTTTCTTTTCATTAGCGGCATCTTCTAGTAATAAACCAATGTCATAAAAACCAGGGTAACTTCTCATTCTACTTGGTTCTAATACACCTTTAGCTCCTAACATCACATAAGGATATCTTCTTGAAATATCATGATACCATTTATTTAATGGTCTAATAATTCCATGAGTATTATAGCCTTGTCTACTTTTTATTGCAAAATAATATCCAATCCATCTAAAAATTGGAATAATAATATCTCTACTAATCCAACCAATAATAGTAGTTAATGGATTAAACTTTATATTATTTTCACTAAATAAATTAAAATAAGAATAATAAGGATGTAAGGAAATATAAGATTTGCCTAACTTATCAATAATTTTACCGTATAATGACTTAGCAACAAATGGAGGATGCCATAAAGGAATCATATCAGATTCTAAAATTTCAGAAACTGTTGGACAAAAAGAAATTAATATAGTTTCATACTTTTCGTTTAATTGTTCAAAAGAATCAATCCAACCATATAAAGGATCTACACAATCAATAATGAATACATCTGGTTTTTCTATTTGTAAATTTTTATCATTACCGTTTACAATGTATCTTTCAGTTATAGTGTTAAAAATAAAAGTTGACAATTTTGTCATATTTTTAAATAGTTCAAATATAGAAATATTTACAGGGCTGAAATTAGTATCAAATTCAAAGTTGGGAGTTGGAATGTTAAAATAATAAAGTACTTTTTGAGGGGAAGGAGATAGTAAGGGTGAAGAACTAGTTAAGGGTTCAACGTGGTAATTTTGTTCTTTTGGGAAATCATTTTCTAACCATAAAGAAATATTTGCTTTTCCTTTTGCATTCATGCTCATTAAAATAATATTAAATTCATCGTTGTGATTGTTTAATAAGTATTTTAAGTAATTTACCATTGGATTATAATGTCCTTTGGCTGGTAGTACAGAAAATAAAAGAGTATGTTTTCTGTTACTTGTGTTTTTATCTATCTTTAAGTTTTGTTTTATATTATTGTAAAGAGTTTCTTTACTGGATGGGTAAGGTTGATAGTGTTTTAAACAAGTAATGGCACTATCATCTGATTTTTGTAAAGATTGGTTCAAATATAAAATAAGGAAAAATAAAAATCCAAGCAATAATTGCAAGTTAAATCCTTTCATCATTCTTTTTTTTGTTTTATCATTAATTTTTAATAATGTTTGGTTAAATGTAAGTGTATTAGAGCACATTTAAAAATTGATTTAGCGCACATTTGGAGGTGCATTACTTAAGGTTGTGAATGGTATTTTGTTTAAAAAGGCAAATAATTAATTTTTTTTTGGAAAGTTTCCTTATTAATAAAATCAAATTGTAAAGTCGTATCGATTTTTAATTTAACATTGAGCAAATAAATTTAAATGCTGTTGCTAATTAATTTTCCTAAGCTAACAATTTTTATTTATTATTCTCAAAATCCCACAGCATTTAAATTTATTTGCTCATTCAAATATTAATATTGAATTTCAAAATTACTGTTACTCTTTTTGCTTATTTTGATATGTTAGTTACATATTAATACAATAGTATTGTTATTTTGTGATTAATTTTTCAATATATCTACTCATTTCTAAGTCAGGTATTAGTTTTTCCCTTGGCCTTATAACAGATCCAACTTTTTCTTTGTTGTTCTCTTCATCGTCAGATGAATCTATACAGTCCATATCAGTTCCTACAATTAGTTCAAGTGTTTTCTTAAGAGATGTTGTTAAAGTTGGCTTGGCATCTAATACAGGGAGAAGTATAGGTTTTAATTTGTTCGAGGAAGAATAGGTTTCTGATCTAGCTGAAAGTGTAAATCCAGGATTTATCAATTCTGGTAATTTTTCTTCAACCTTCAACGTTCGTAATGATGGTATGCTGGAAGTTAAACGAACTCCAGATTTTGATTTTTTCAATAAAACCTTATTCAATCCTAGTGGAGTTGCATTTCTTTCAGATGTGGTTGTTTCAATTAATTCTTTGTCTGTAAATTCATCTAGCTTAGCTAATTGAGTATCAATTTGATTGATAACTAAACTTGTTTCTTCAATAATACGGTTCCATTCATGTTGATTATTAACATCTTTTTTAAGATTTTCCTCTGAAATAGAAATGATGCTAATCAGTTTGTTCTTGTTTGATAATAATTGCTTTCTTTTTTCCACTAGCGCACTTAATTTGTCGCTATGTGACACCATTTCTTCAATTTGAGCAAACCAATTTTGTGCCTCTCTTGACATTCTTTCCAGTATGTCATAAATACTTTCTTTCTTTCGTTGCATTCTTTGTTCTTTCTCTTCTGTTCTGTGTTGGAATTTTATTTCATCATTATTTAATTCTTGTTCCAAAAAGTCAGTATCCAACAAAAGATGAGACAAATGCACAGAATTTTCAGTCTGAACTAAACTTATATCAGATTGAGGGGTTCCAATGTTAGTATTTTGTAAAATTGCTTCCAATGTCTTGGCGTCTTGCTTTTCAAGAAGAAACTTATCCAGTTCATTAAGGTCGTCGACTTCTGCACCTTCGATTTCTCCAGGTATTTCACTGGATTCTGGTTTTTGAATTGATATAAAGTAATTCTTTTCTCGCTCTATTTGTCTCTTTTCCAAAGTTTCAATTACTTTCTTTAACTCAGTAATTTCTCCTGTAGCTTTTACATTTAAGGAAGAACTTAAACTGATAATATCCTCTAGATATTGTTGAGTAAATGTTATTTCTTTCTCAAATGATTTAACAGTAGACAATGGAGCTTTAGGAGCTCTTCTCTTGCTACTGGATTTGGGTTTAGATTCTATCTCCTCATTTGTTTCTGAAATTACCTCAGAAAGATAAGATTGGTGTATTTTTTCTTTCTTTGAACTTCTTTCCTCAAGTGGGAGATCATCTAACTTCTTTAATTCTTCCTCTAAAGCTGCAATCTTTTGTCCTACCAAAGATTTAATTTTACTCTTTTTAGTTGTTGGGTGCAACATTACAAAACCTTGTTCTTGATACGTTTTGGAAGAAGAAGTTTCAGAAATAGGCTCAATAATTTCGTGTTTTGCAACCATTCTTGCCAAATAAAATCCATTTCTTGAAATACTTTCATCAGATCTATGAGAGGTGTTGTCTACCTCTGGCTCATTAACATAATCATCACTTATTCTAGGAGAAAGATATTGTAGTTTACTCTCAGGAATATTACTCAAACTTCTTTGGGTTGTACCTTTTATGGTTTCTATATTTTGAGATTCCTGAGGTTCAAAAATTGATTTCTGTGTTTCTTTCTTTTTCTTTGTTTTCTTGCTTTTACCACTTTCTTTTATATCCACAACTTCTTTATCTTCCCCACTGTCACTTTCAAGACGTGGAATGATTGGAAGACCAGTATCTTCTATTACAATACTATTAATTCTTGGTGGTTTGTATTCAAGCTTTTCTGGAGAGAGACTCTTCTTTTCCCGAGGAGAAGTTATTTCTTTTTCATCACCCTCCCCTAGCATTTCCTTAATAATTTCAGACTTGGGTCTTAAACGTGGCCTTTGGGATTGAACAGATTTTCTGTCACGAAATTTTGTAAAGTTAGGGATATACTCAGAGGGATTGAGTCTACTTTCGCTAATCCCAGAGTAGGAAGTATCTATGGAATCTGGAGTGTTACTATTCTTTGATGGAGAGGGAGTAGAGTTTGTAGACTTACTTTCATCCAATTCAATTAAGACATTTGTAGCTTTCTTTTTCTTTTTGTAAGTAGTTTTAGTTCTTGGTTTCTTTTTATCTTTGGTTGGTGAGTTATCCTTATTAGAGGAAATACATTTATATACATCTTTTTGGGAAGTCACACTATCAGTTCTCTTTCTTCGAATAGATTTTGTATTTGCACTAACAGACAGCCCCTCTTCTTCTTCAGATGCACTGTCATCTTCTCTCTTTTTCCTTGGAATATAGTCAATGTTATCTCTTTTAGCAAATGATGAGTTAATTTCGTTAATTAATTCCTTTATAATTGGTTCTTTTGGCGTAGGCGTTTCAGACAGAGGTCTTTCTTGGATAGAATCTGCATCACTCTCAATTGTCGTCAACAAATCCTGGAATGAAGAAATACTTTGACCAGAGGTGTCTACAATATCGTCTGATGTATACACACTAATATTATCATATCTCCCCTCTTGAACTTTTGATAATTCTTCTGCAGCCATGTTTTGTTTTAATTGAAGAGCTTTTTCTTTTGACTTTTTATTGTTGTCAATATCTTTTTGCGAGTTTTCAGGAATCCTTACATCTTCCATTGCTACTGTAAAGTTAGAGTTAACGTTAGCATATCTTAGGGCAGCAATTTTTGCATAATACTTAATTAATATCTGATTGTCTGCCAAGAGCTTTAACCTGAGCCTCTTTCTATTTAATCTAATATGTCGCTTTATATACTCTATTAATTTATCAAAATCAATATCAGCTGGATTATTAGATTGCTTGAGAGACTTTGAAGACGTTAAGGCTAATGTAAACATTTAAGTACTTACAAATGCAGAAAGGATATTTTTTGCCTCAGACAATTTTTGCTGCCTGCGCTCTCTTCTTAAATATCTATCACTATCTGTATCTTCAAATTCAATTAAATCAGTTCTCTCCATTATTTTCCTTTTCCTCTTTAGAAAAAAATCCATTAAAATTAAAAACAATCTTCTTAATATTACAGGGTCCCATAATTCTTGTTTGCGATCAAATTGACTAAAGTGGAACTTCACTAAAGAGCCCGCCGTTTGATTGTAGATTAATTTTATATTTTGTTTGTCAGTTTTCTTGACAACTATTGCATCAAAGTTTTCACTAAACTTTGCAAACATTTCTAATGTTTCTTCATATCCGTCCATTTGAGACAAGGACAGTTGTACCTCATTCATTTCTTCTCCAGTGAATTTCTTTGAAGTGACAACATCAAATGCTGGACTTCCTATAGATGGTTCATTATTACTTGTGTTATTGTTATTTAAAATGGCTTGTTCCATTGCCTCAAACTCATCTAACTTATCAGCAAGTCTTTCCTTGTAATATTGTCTTAAAGAATCAAAAGCTTTACGCTTAATATCTATTATTCTTTGATAATATAGAGAACCAATAAAGCATTTAAAATACTTTGACTTCAAATAGTAATGTTTTAACTTTAAATATTTACTAATCAAACTGAACTGTATCTCATCATTATGATCTATTGTGTAGTATGTAAGTAAGCCCTCAGTTCTTTTTCCTATCAAACGTATAGTAGCTATATTTACAAAAATAAAAATTAAGTAAAAATAAATCACATAACACCTACCCGAATTTTGTAATAATTTTTCTTGTATAAAAATTCTCTTCCACATTAAGAGATAGTATTTCTTTTTGATTTCTATTGCCCTCTGTATCATCTTTTTTTCTGATGAGCTACAGAATGCATATCTACGTAAAACCTTAAAACATGATTTCACTAGAATAGAATCATCGTTCTTGTGCCTTTTAGTGTGAAAAGCGTATACTCTCAAAAGTGAGAAAGATAACTTCTTTAAATGTCTACTGTGATTTTTAATAATTCTGTCAGACACTCTTTTATAAAACTTTTGTGTTTGAGTGTAATCCAACCACTTTTTAAACATAATCCTCATCACTGATCCATCAAAAACTTTTTTCACTACATTCTCAAATAACTTTCTGTTTTTAAGCTTTGTAGTCGTTTCTTGTAAATGAGGGAACTTAATTTCCAATGAATCTAATTGTTGAGCATTCCTTTCTATTTGAATTTTTATCTTGGTGTAATTGTGTAACCCTTGGAAGGCCAACCATTTTAATCTATTAACCAAAAACCTACGTATTATCTCTACTGCCTGTTGATTAGCAAAATATCTTAAATTAACTTCTTTCTATAAATCCAGTTAATGTCATGTAAATAAAAATACTTACAAGAAAAGAACTCCAAGAATTCTTTAATAATCTCATCCTGTAGTACTTTCTAGCTCTCATTTCATTGACCCATGTTCTAACTACGGTTTTTAATGTTTTTCTTCTCCTTAACTTTTTAAACCTTGGTAAAGCTATCAATAAACGATATCTTTTCCAATGTTTTTGTATTATAAAGGCTGCCCAATTTTGTTTTCTTTCTAAATATTCTTTTTCTTGCTTATTAACTATATCATCTACATCATCTGTAGAAATAGCTCCCTTATCTATTTTATATTGAGCTAATACCACATCACAAAATATCTTTAAATCTTCATCATTTATAGCGTCATTATTTGGTTGACTGACATTAAAATCTACATTTACCTTAGAAAATAATTCCGCTCTTGTATCAGTCATTGTATCTTTAAAATTTTTAACCATTTGTTCTTGAAATTTTAATATCTCTTGTACATCACTATTTGATTCATAAGCATAAGACCAATTTGTTGATAATGGACGAGTATTATAATGCAAATTATTCATATCCATTCTACGTTGCTGTTCTAATTGTCTTTTGTTTTCAACATCTTTCTTTCTTTCCTTCAACATTTGTTGTCTTTTCTTATTCAATCTCTCATTATAATGGGAATGATCTACAAAATTTTGGTAAGTATTTTCCCAATCAATAGGCTTATCATTAAACATTGTATGGATTGCATCTCTATAGAAGAACATGTGAGATTGTAAAAGTATTTCAAAAGATTGAAAAGAAAAACAATCTTCTGTTTCATTATCCAAGCCTAAATTATCACTAACTGTTTTTGCACTAAACAATCTTCTATTAGTATTAACATCTTCTGTCTCACTTAAAACACTAGAATGAAAAGATTCTTCAGTAGCAACCCTTTTTAATTTCTTTTTCTTTTTGTTATTATTATAAGTAGATGATAAATGTTTACGATTATAACCTAAAGTTGATGCTGGTGAAGGAAACGGAGAACTCATTAAGAAGATAAATATTTATTATTTACGTAAATAAAAAAAGCTAGCTTTTTGATATCATTAATTTTGGCGCTTTTTTTGATAAAAACTTATTTTCCATTCAACAATGACGATTAAATATTTTCAACAATAAAAAATTTAATCTTTATCTAATTCATTCTTTATAGAACATAACTAATAGAAGATGTTGAAAATTTTGTTGACAATCCAAAAATTGATGAAAACATCAATAAGAACAGTGAAGACATTAATTTCAATTAATTTTTGATAAAAAATGAAATCATCAAGACTTTTGGATAGAGTGAAACAACAAAGACAATTAAAATCCACTCCAACAAAAACAACGGAAACAACAATAATAGAAGATGAGAAAAATAAACCATTATCTATAACACCAATAGAACCTAAAAAAGAAGAAATAAAGGAAGAAGTAAAAATAAAAGAAGAACCAAAATCTTTAAAAAAACAAACAATAAGCCTTCCCGAAGGATTAGTTGCACCCGGAACAAGAATTGGAACTACAGATACATATCAACCAGGTAAAGGTACATATACCAGAGATTCTAAAGTCTATTCCAGTATTGTTGGCAAACTAAATGTCATTAATTCCGATAATAAAAGTAATGACACTACAACAAGCCTTGAAACAAGCCTTCCAACCATTGAAGTATTACCCTTAGTCCCAACAGATACAATTGTACCACATATAGGTTCTATTGTAACTTGTAAAGTTATTAAAACAACAAAATCTTTCGCAAAAGTAGATATCTTATGTATTGATAATAAACCGGTAATAAAATCAGGTTCAACTATTAGTGGTTTATTAAGAGTACAAGATATAAGATCTACTGAAATTGATAAAGTTGTATTGTATGATTGTTATAGACCAGGTGATATCATTTTAGCTGAAATTATTTCTTTAGGTGATTCTAGAAGTTATTATATTTCTACTGCTAAGAATGAATTAGGTGTTGTTTATGCAAATTCAATAAATGGAGCACCAATGATACCAATTGATTGGACTACAATGCAATGCACGAAAACAAGTGCAAAAGAATCTAGAAAAGTTGCAAAATTAATATAATTTATAAAAATAAAATGTTTAAATAATCTTTCAATATTTTACAAAAAAGGTACACTTCGTTACAAAAAACAATTTTTATTGAACACTACAATATTTTACAATAAAACTATCCCAATAATTAAATAAAAAACGCAGTTGACCAGACACAATTTTATTCTTTCTTTTCTTCTACCTTTGATTTAATTGGAATAGTAATAACAGTTGCACCAACTTGTTCCCAATCAGTATAACCATCTTCCTCAACTTCAATTCTAGTTTTAGGAGGAGATTGAATTACATTTCTATTCATCTTTGCATCTTGTTCAGAATGTGATAAAGAAAGAAAAGGTGAAGTTAATTTCTTTAAATGAAGAAAAGAATTTCCTTCTTGTTGTTCTTTTGGTCTAACAAATACAGAACGAGAACGACCTGTGCGTTGTTGTTGACTTGAAGGAGAAGTACTTTTCTTTCTAAAAACATTTAATTTAGGTGGTTCTTCATCTTCTATTGATTTTACCTTTTCTTTTTGTGTTGTTGTATTAATAGCTGTTATTGGTGATGGTATTCTTAATTGTTTTTCTTCTTCTTCTTCTTCTTTTAAGTTGTTATTATTAACAGTTGTGTTGTTATAATTAAAATTATCATTTGCTGGAGATCTTCTTGAGGTAAGTGGTCCAGCAGTATTTGTTTTAAAACTAATACTTGAGATTTTTAAACCTTTTGATAATAAATTTGTTAATTGGTTTAAATTAATTCCATTTTCAGTTTTTAAAGTGCCACTTGTCAAAATTTCATTTTCATCAATGATTGGACTATTAATTTTTTCAAATTGTTGTTTTTGTAAAATAATTAATTCTTTTAATAAATTAAATATTTTTAAAGAATAATTTAATCTATTTAATTGATCAAAATAAAACCAATTTAATAAACATAATGTAATATCTTGGAAATTAATTTTAATTAAACAATTTTTTAAAAAATTTGATAAAAAATTAAATGAAATTTCTTTTAAAAATTGTTCATTGGATGAAATTATTGTAAAACTTTTTAAATTTAATTGTTCAAATAATTTTTCTTTTAATTTTTTAAATAATTCAATTTCATTATATTTTTCACCAATCTTAAAATAAATGTCACTTGTCTTTTCATCTTCAATCTTTTCTTCTTCTTGTTGATTAATATATTTAAAAGTTTTTGGATAAGTTGCAATCTTTACAGGTTCTTGTTGTTGATTATTGGCAGCTGATGTTTGAATTTCATTACTTTCAATTTTTTTAATTTTTGTATATTGACATGGAGATTTACAATTTGTATAAAAAATTGATAAAATATCAATTATTTGTTTATCTGTAAAAATTATTTCATTTTGTAAAAAATAATTTACAATTGATGTTACAATTTCTGGACTAAAATATAAATGTGATAATTTTAATAAAGATGAAATATCTTCTTCTTTTTCGCATTCTACTTTTCCTGAATAATAAAATTGTATAAAACTTTTTACAACGTCAACATTTTCATTTTCAAAAAGAATTTCATCTTGTTGATTTTGAAAAATTGATTTTAAAATTAAATTTTTACTTGATAAAATTAATTTATGAGTTTTAAAGGAATGTTTTGTTTCATTATTGGATTTTACAGTTATTAAACTATCTGGAAATGAAGTTGCATCATTAAATAAATTAGCATAAATACTATCAAATACTTTAACAGAAAGTTTAGACATTTTTTAATTAAAGTTTTGACAACAAACATTTATTGTGTGATAATGACAACACCAAAACAATTAGGGAAAGATAAAATCACAAATTCTTCCCCTTCTCAGGCCAGTAACATACACTTAGTTAACATACTAATATGGTGCAATATCTCGAAAGCAAAAAATAGCGATTCTCAGAAATACTTAACAAAAAACAAGATCAATAAATATACATGATTTTTTTTATAATTTATTAATTTAGAACTTTAATTCATGTGGGTAAACACCGCTTGTGATAGCGAAAGGAGTTTTAAGATATTCAGAAGCTAATTCTACCTTTTGGACTGCAGAAAGGACTGCTGCATCAACTTGTTCATTAAGTTTCTTTCTTTCTTCGGAGATTGGTGCTTCAACATTCTTTCCATTTTCATCCTTGTTTGCTTGTTTCTTGAATAAAGCATCAGCAACATTTTCTGGGACTGAGACAGATGAAATATCGAGTTTTGTTGAGGTTGCAATAACGCTTCTTTGGTTAACTCTAGTTAAAGAAACACCGTTTAATTGAGATGGACCAGTAACTAATAAAAGACCGGAATCTAATTGTTTTAAGAAAACAACTCTTTTACCTGCTAATGCACCTTCTAATAAAATCAAAACAGTACCTGGGGTGATAGACTTTCTCAATTTAGTCTTGTTTTGTGTTTTGGTTGCCTTTACTCTTTGTGGAACTAAAGAAATATCACTTGCAATTCTATTATCTTCTACGGTAACCTTATCCTTTCCTCTTCTAACAACGATTTTTGGTTTTTCAACTTTAGTTGCTGCACCCTTCTTTACATAGTTGAAGACTCCTCTTTTCCATAATAATTTATTTGCACTGAGTCTTGGAACACCTTGACCTAATGGTGCCATAGATTGTTGTTTGTTTGGGTTTCCTTTTGAGACTCTATTCTTTGATGGCATCTATTAATTATTATTGATGAAGATGATTAAACTTTTTTATTCAAAAATGAGAGTACGAACCTTATATTTTCTGGCAGTTTATTTTTTTTCAAAACAAAAAGTTTAATTTTTTTAATGGCCAACTTAATTTTGAAACTTTACAAAGACGAACCGCTGTGAATTTTTTTGAAAAAAGCGTTCACGTGTGAAATTAAAGGCTTATTGAAAAGGTGTTCCGAGAATTTCAGAGATGATATTTAATTTTACTGCAATAGTATTAATACTTTAATAAAATTATGTTATAATTATTGTTAAATTAATATTAACACATTTATAGTTTTATTCTATTAAAAATTATATAAAGTTATTACTAACTTAGATATTTAAATATTATCATAATTTGAAGGCTTAGATAGAGGAATTAGGGTTGAAATTTAATCTTCTGTTGTTAGCATATTGTCCGTTAAAACATCTTCCTCTTTTTTGATTTCTGCGGTATCTACATTTTCATTATTTGAATTATCATTTTCTGTCTTCTCTTCTTCTTCTTTCTTTACTTCCGTTTCTGTTTCTGTATTATCTGTTGTGGTATTATCATTATCTTGTTGTTCTGTTGTTTCATTAATTGGGGTTAATGTTTTCGTAACAACTGTTGGAATAGTAACAACATTCATTTTCCTTCTTCTTTGTCGTTCTTCTTCCCATTTCTTAATCTCTTCTTCGGTAACTAATAAAAGAACAAAACCCAAGAAATTAAGAAATCGGAAATTCTTTAATATTCTTACTTACGATGTAGATAGCCTCCGATAGACATATTTCCCAATTTCTTGGTACCTTTTTTCCAAGGCTTCACTCGAACATTTTTATTTTCTTCTATCCAACCAACTTTTCTAGAAGATGATCTAGTTGTAGTAGATGTTGTTTCTTCATCATCATCTTGCATATTTGAATCGTTATCATTATTACTTGCTTCTTCTCTACTAGCCTTGGCTGCAGAAGATCTAGTGACTCGTGTAGACATTTTTAATTATTTGATTTCACATTAATCTCAATCCAAAGAAAAACAACAAGACGATCTCTTTCTTATGACAAAAGTCAACATTTATTAACACAAAGCATTATTCACTATGCTTTCATAAATCTTTGAAAATAGTGGAGGTGTGGATTTCCCATCACCGATCATAAAAAATGCCTCAGTCCAATAATTTATTTTACAAAAGAATAAAAGCATTCGAGCCTTTGGAAATCAAAAAAATTGAAACAATGCACCAATGTCTGTAACACAGCATTCAAATTCTGTTGAACTGTTTAATGAAAACTACGATAAGAGTCCTTATGTACATAAAATTTTTGTTCCTAAATTACCTTTAGTTGCTCATCATTTTACCTTAAGTAATAATGTAAAACAACAACAATTAGAGTTATTAAGTGTAAGATCAAATTCGGACAGAAGTCCTAAGAAATTATCTCCTATTAGATCCAATATCTCTACAGCGAAAACCATTAGTTCTAATACTACCAATAATTCAATCAATTTATACCCTCCAAATATTTTACACCCCTTAAATCTTAATAAACAACTAGAAGAAGGAAACAAAAGTACAAGAAGGGCCACTCTTCCAAAAATTAAAAGAAAATCTCTTTCTCCGAGTAAACTATTTCAAGAAACTGCTACTTTCTCAGTTAAAAAGACATTATCACCTCCAAATATTAAATCAATAATGTTTAAGGAAAAAAGAAATAGTAAAGTACATGATTATTCATTAAATATTGAACTTGACAACAATTATGGTGAAGAAAAGAAAGTGATTTTTTTAAAAGCAGCAGATCCTGGAATTTGTGTGAGATTTAGAAAACCAGAAGAAGAAAGGAAAGAGAAGATTATTAAGAATATTTATAGTTCAATTGAAAGAGATGAAAAATCACCAAGAAATCCATTCAAAGAGCGAAATGATTTGAAAAGAAGAACTTCGTTCGTAGAACATAATGAAGATTTAACACCGGTAGAGAAACAAAAGAGAAATACTAAATCTCCAAAGAAACCAACCATTTCTGTTCCTGAGGCACATAATGGTAGAGGATTTGTTGTTGACAGAACTGGCGATAGTGTTTTTGACGACTTCTTCAGAAAAGAAAAGAGCTTAGTGTTGTTGGGTATATTTAAAAGTAATTTAAAAGAAAAACAAATTACTTTTCAACAAGAGCAACAGTTTGCCTCACAATTTTCTTTAACTCCACCAAACAACTTACCTATGAATAAGTCCTTACTATCTCCCAAATCAAATAACAACAAATCACCAAAGAAAATGGATTTTGGTCCAAAATCTCCTCTTACCACTAATAAGATGAACTTTAGCTTAAGTCCAAAAAGAAGTCCTAATGTTTAAATTTTACAAAAAATGGAGGGAATGGGTTCATCAGCATTTCAGTATAAGATTGGTGACCTAAATAATAATTTAGCAACACTTAGAAAATTGTTATCTAACATTAATTATGGAAATAGAGTTTTTGATATAGAGGGAATAAAGAGGGGTATTTCTAGTAGTATAATTGCAATCTTAAATTTTATATTTATGGAATACAATGAGGCAATTGCAAAGTATTTAGTTCATAAAGGTTATGATATTTACGGAAAGAAGGAAGTAAAGTTTTATCAAATAATTTATAGTATCCTTATTAATGAGTTTGATTACAGACCCAATATTCCAATCGATAATATTGTGAAAGATGGATATGCAGAAAGAAAAATTTTATTGCTTTGTGATATAATAAGGTTAGTGAAACAAAAAGTAGATGAATTGAATCCAAAGCCTAAAAAAGTTAAAAACAAATTAAATGATACTAATTATAGAAGAATTAAATCCCCAATAATTAATAATTTGGAAGATACCGAAGAACAAGAACTTGTTGAAGAGTACAAGGAGTATAGGAACGAATGTGAAGAAGATGAATCAAATAATTATCAAAAGGAATCTATAAACACTATCACTCCTGACAGCCACTTAACTACCTTGCTTCATTCCAAATTTAACCTTCTTTCTGAAAGATTGCTTGAAACTGTAAATACTTTATTCTCTAACATGGACACTAAAGTTGAAGGAAAGTTGAACTCTATTACATCAAGAATAACAATTTTAGAAGGGAAGGTATCTTTTCTAGAGCATGCAATTAATAGTATAGATGAAAAATACAAAAATAACAACAATAAGGAAGAGAATAATAAGATATTGAGTAGTATTAATGAATTTACAGAAATTAGTAAAACAAATTTTACCACAAGGTCTTCTCCCTCTCTTTACAACACCAAATGCTATTCTGATGAAACTCTTGTTGAGAGAGATGTTGATACTAAGGCTTTTATTGATCATTTTACTAATAAATATTTAAGGAAAAGGTAACTGTTGTTGTGATCCAAATATTAATTTATTTTATTGCAATGTGTTTGAGATTTCCTTAAAAAACCATAAGTTACCAAAGTGTTAAAAGTAAAACTGGATTAACAATTATATTACAAAACATAGGTACCAATTTAAATTACTACAATTAAATTATTCACTTGTTAGCAAAAAAGAAACCAATCGGTATGTCAAGTCATCCCCCATACTCCCTTTCGAGAATATGTAGCAATCATCCATGAACGAGGTAATAAAACACCAAAGTGCAACATATTACCAGTTCTTAACTCATGCTCAGAATAACTGACTACAAAGTCATCATCTTGGTTTAGAGGTTAGTCAAGATTGACTAAAAACTAAGCATTGTACTACTACATAAGTAATCCTGTAGGAGTACGGTCGATAAGTTAATTATGAATGAACCAATCTAATTACTTATTGTTATTAATTTTCTTTTTTTTCAGCCTTTGCTTATGGTTATCTTCGTTCATTTACCCTTCCTTAAAATTTTTGAACAAGGCATCCAAAAAAATCTACAGCACTACAGGTTCCCGAGAAGTCTCCCATCTCAGTACTAATGTAGCCCTACTGTGCTTTACTTAACTCGACAAAGGAAGATAGCCGTTTATTGGATCTTAAAATGTTTGGAGAAAGTACAGTGTTAAACAGATAATGTTCTTAAAAAGTGGTTCTTTCTTTCCATCTTCTTTTCTCCTCTCATTTTACCATTACACCATTTTCTGATATGTTTTCTGTGTTGTCTGGGTGCTTTTCTTTTTATTGTTAATTGTTTTACTTTATTTCTCTTTAATCTAAAATATGGTTCCATCTTCATTGCATTTGAAATATTATTGTAAATTTTACAAAATACTGTTGACTTTCCACCACCAAAATTACTTTTACAATTACTTAAAAATATCGTTTCTAGGTCACTAACTTTATAAATAATTGATATTTTTTCTTTTAATTCTTTTTTAGATAAATTTTGTTGATTAGGATGCAAAATATCAATAACTAATTGTTTCCTATCCAAAAGTGTGTTAAAAACTAGTTTTCTTATCTTAATACAGATCTTGCTCTTTGTCATTTTTTTTTTCAATTCTGAAATATTTGAACTCATCACGAAGCAACAACTGGTTGACTTTATCAAAAGACATTACCAAAAAATTGACAAACACCAAGAATAAACAATTGAGATTGAATTAAAAAATAATATTTTTACTTTATTAACTGTACATTTGGATAGTAAAAAAAACAATAAACAATCACCGTTTCCGTAACAAATGATTATTCATCATTACTAATATTTAAAAAATTTAAAAATAATTAAGAAGTATAACTAAAATCAGTTGATTTAAATTGTCTAGAAATATAATCTTGATTAAATTTAGAAAATTGTTCATACTGTTCAGTTAACCTTTCTTGTAAAATCTTATTAAATTCTGCTCTAATTTGTTCTTCTCTAACTTTTAATAATTGTTTAACTTCTTCTTCAGTAAAATTTGAAGTTTGTATTTCTTTAATTGAATTCATTTCATAAAATTTACGTTTTTGTTTTTTATATGATTCTATAAAGTTTGTAATTTCATCTTTTTCTGTAGAACTTGGAGGGAAATAATTATTTTTTATATTTACATTATTATTTAATTGATTTTTATACAATAATCTTTCTCTTCTCTTTTTAATAGGTGGATCTCTTAAACCTGTTGTAATGTTATTACTTGATAATGAAGAAGAAGAAGGAGGAGAGGATGATGATGATGATAAATCCATTAAAGAATTTTGGTTATCATTTATTTGATCTAATAAAAGTTGAGAATTATTATTAATAGTACTGCTACTGCTACAATTATTATTATTTAATTGAAAGTTAGTGTTTAAATTTAATGAAAAAGGCTTAACATTGCAAAAGTTAGATGTTGTATGATGATGATATGGTTGATCATCCTCTAGATAAGTATCAAACGTTCTCTTTAGAGCAGATGTAGCAGACATTCTCTGATAGCCTTGTTTTGTTCTATTTTTTTGAAAAGTTTTTTACTGCAAAAAATGCGCAATTTTTTTTTAAATTTAACGAAAAAACAAAAATCCAAAAGTAGGTTGAAGTTTTTTTTCTAGATCAGGTTTTTTGTTGAATACCGATAGATGCAGAATTAAGCTATGAAATGTAAAGAATGTAAATAGTGCAAATAATGAATGTAATATTATTATTTTGAATGAATGGATGGATGGGAAAAGTATAATGTATTAGGCTATGAATTTATTTTAATTGTTAATTACCTTTCCTTTCATAAACAATCATCAAATAACTTGACAATATTTCGAAACTATCGGAAAAACAATAGAACCTATCATTTGGTTAACCGATGTTATTGATAGTTGTAAATGTTATGTGATTGAATCCTTTTACCGGTAACTCAAGATCTTTTACAGTAATTTTGATTCCAACCTAATATAACAACATTGTTACGAAATTTATCAAAGAACGCTTCTTTCAATCTTTATTGGAATTTAATGGATTTTGAAAGTATTGAACCCGTGTAGAAAATCTACAAGTTCGCATATTTCATTACAAGTTAAAAACAGTTAATGCTAAAAGATGTCTGAAAGAAAGATTAAAAGCTAGCCTTTGGAATTGAAGCTCTAAAAAAAATTAATTGATTAAATGACTTACAAAATGAATGGGATTTTCCTTAGTATTACTTTATTATTTCTAATGTTAAGTGGATCATTCCTAGCCCAAGAGGTTTGTTTTAAAAACAAGAAATTAGATTGTCAATTTTATGTGACGTTGGTTAGAAATAATTGGCTTTCTAGTGCTGTAAATGTACAAATATTATCTATACTTTTAGAAGAAAAGTTAGGCGCGTGTGTCAAGATAAAAGATTTAACTGTGGAAGAGGGGATGGAGTTTTTGTCAAATGATCTGGAAAATGGCCCCAAACTGAACATGGAGTATTGGAGTGCAAGTAGGGCAGCAGAGTTTGAGTAAGTAGTAAAAATTAATTTTATTATTTCAATCTAACTACTAAAAAGGGAATATGTGGTAAAGAGAAAATTTGTAATTGACATGGGAAGCCTTGGTGTGAAAGGTCAAATAGTAAGTTTTAATAGTATTTGATTTTGACATCCAATCTTTTAAGGGGTGGTTCATTCTGGATTATATGTTAAAAGAAAATAATTATGGATTAGATACTTATTCTGCCTACAGACATTTTGATGCAGCAAAATACGTTTCCACGAACAATACTTATCCATTTGGTAGATTTCTTTCTGCCCCAAAGTCATGGGCTAGTAAAGATGACCAGATTATAAAAAATTTAGATTTGAAGTTAGTAGTAGAAAATGCTCCTGAAGAGGATGCAGAGAAGCATATTCTTAGTCAAATAGAGGAAGCAGTTACAAATAAAAAACCACTGCTATTTTACTTTTGGACACCCCACCAAGCATTTGCTAAATATAAATTAAGGAAAGTGTTTTTACCTGAGGCATCAAAAGAATGTCATTCTTTTGAAACGATAGCAAATGGGGGTGTAAATTGTGATTATCCAACGGAGGATCTCTTAAAACTCTCTTCAAAAAATATAGAAGATTACCCAGACATTAAGTATTTAGTATCACATTTTGGATATGGAAATAGTGACCAGATAAAAATTATGGGACAGATAACTTATGAAAATAGAAGTATTTATAATGCTTCTTGTCAGTGGCTTAGAGAAAATGAACTTGTTTGGAAAGGTTGGGTATTGAATAATAATGCAATGGCAAATAGTACTATCATTGCTATTTTTTCGTCTCTTGGAGGACTTGTAGTTTTAATAATAGTTTTTGGAATATTATTTTTTGTAATATATCACTATGCATTGATAAAACAAAAGCAAAGAGCAATGCGACATGCCCCAAAAGATCCCCCATTAGGTAAGTTTTGGGTAAATGGGATGAAGAGCTAATTAGTGAAGAAAGTGATTGGGATGATTTAAAATCTATTGTTTGGAATGGAAAACACGTTTATCGTGGTCCAAGAGTAAGAATTGGTATTCATTATGGACAAACCTTAGAAGCAAAATATGACCCAACAACTAAAAGAATAGATTACTTTGGAAATGATGTCAACATGGCTTCAAGAGTTGAAGGAATAGCAATAGGAGGCAGGTAAGTAGTATTAATTTCTATTTATTATAATGAAATTAAGAATTGTAGTTAGTGCTGATTTCGTTAGAGCTGTTAAATCACACATAATGAAAAATACTGCTGACAAAGTCTTTGATAGATACAGAATAAGAGTAGAAAATGAAGAGATAGAATTTAGTTTTTTGGGCAACTTTGAGTTAAAAGGTTATAATGGTTTGTTTAGGATATTTTGGGTTAAAGATTTGAACTTTGAAAGAACAAAATACATAGATGAATTTGAAAACCCACAAGCATTACGACAAAGCGCAATATTCGATGATGTTTCGTTAGCTACAGGAGACACTCCAAAGAAATATTCTACCAACACAATTGTTCCTGTAAATATATCTACTTCTTTTATTAACATTGTGGATGATTTGTCTATGTCAACAATAGGAGTAAAACAATTCGTCCCTGAAGGTGACACTAGTGGAATTAAAAAGTTATTGCATAGTTACTTGGAAAATCCAAGCCAAGTAGATGAGCAAGATAAGTCTTTATTGTTTCAAAAATTGTTATTATGGAAGGGAGAAAAAGTAGAGAATTTAAACCCAAACGAAACTAATCCCAGAGATTCTATTGACTCACCATTAGTAACTTATAGTACAGATCTTTCTTCAGCTGGCTTTTATGACAAGTTACTACTTGTCTTACAAAAACACTCGGTTGATGAACAAATTGATAGATATTACAATAAGGGAGATAATAATGTTTAGTAAGGCAATTAATATTATTGAAATGAATTCATTTATTACATTTTTGTTGTTGGATGATAATTAGCAAGGTCTGTTTTTCCTAGTTGTGCGTTCACAATTTCTTGAACATGAATTGCCATACTGTCAAAAATTGGAATGTCCAAATCGTTTTCCTTTACTAACATTTGAATTTCAGTGCAACCAAGTATGATGCCCTCAATTTGAAATTTAGATATCAATTGATTAATAGCACGTAAAAATACTTGTTTAGATTCATTATTAATAATATTACGTGACAATTCACCCTCAATAATTTGTTGAATTTCATTACACTCTTCGTCATTCGAAGGAACAAATACCTGTAAACCGTGTTGTTGCAAGCGATCTACAATGAAATCCTTCTGCATAGAAAATTTAGTTCCAACAAATCCAATTCTTTGTAATTTCTTTCTCTTAATCTCTAAAGCACAACAATCAGAAATATGTAAAATTGGAACATTTACAATCTTTGTAACATAAGAATAAGCTAAATGTGCAGTGTTGGAACAAATAACAATAAAATCAACTTTGCAGTTTTCTAACTGTTTTGCAGCTTTAGTAATTAAATTGTGAAATTCAGTAACTTTTCCATCATGCAAATAATTAGCATATTCCTGTAAATTTAAAGAAACCAAAACAATTTCAGAGCTTGTTAATCCTCCCATCTCTTTATTTACTAATTCATTTATCATTCGATAGTAATCCAGAGTACTCGAAAACGCAATTCCTCCAATTATCCCCACTATCTTCATCTTGCCGCCTTTTTTTTTTATTTTTTTTTAATTAAAAAAAATGCCTCCATCCAAGAAATCAGCCCCAAATAAACAAACTGCGGAAATAGTGAGAACGCCAACAGAGATTTTTCTGGAGAGTGCAAGAAGAGGAGATATTGTGGGTGTTAAGAATGCATTAGAAAAGAGAACAGTAAGCAATGCAAATGTTGTAGATGAGAGACCAATATATGTATGTTGTATTTTTTTTTTAAAAATTTAATTTATCGGAATTATTTTTTTTGTAATTTTTGTAATTTAATTTTGTAAAAAACAACAGAATGGAATGACAGCTTTAATTTGGGCTACAGATTGTGGACATATTCGAGTTGTTAATTTTCTGGTAGAAAATGGTGCCGACATCAACCAACAAGATAATATT
>CADWAF010004794.1:0-13581 GCA_902984215.1 Willaertia magna | reverse complement strand
AAGACTTCTAATATTTAAAGACCATCCCACTTCATTGAATATGACTCGAAGCTCCAGTAACTAGAGTGCTAGTCTTCTATTTCATTTCTATTTTCTAAAAAATGAACAAGCTATTAACATAATTAATTCATAATGAACTCAAAGATCATAAAATCATCAATAAAATTTCATCTTCATCACTAATCATTTCAACCAAGTCTTTACTTCTAGTAATACTTTTCTTTCGACAGCACTGGGACTTGTGTTCAAGGTTTTACACTTCACCATACAAACTACAAAATATCGAATTACATTAATCATTTATACATTCAGTTTTTTCAGAATGATCGAAGCTCCAGTAACTCAATGGTAGAGTGCTAGTCTTATGAGATTACGATAGCTGGAGGCTGCAGGTTCGAGTCCTGCCTGGAGCAGAAAATTTTAACGATCAATCATTTTCCTTTTCTCTTTGTCATCGCACCATTTAATTTGTCACCTATCATTTTGGTTCAGGGTTTTACACTCTGTCAATATAGTTTAAAATTATTTGATTTTTATATTTTATATATTTTTAACAAAGTCAAGTCAAATTTATTTAATTTTCAGATCAAAATATTTATTAATTTGTAACAAATCATATTTAGTTTGTTACAAATTTATAATTAAAAATCAATTTACAAAGAGTGTAATAGTCTGTTCATTTTTAGGTTCAAAATCTATTATTGTATCATGGAAAGGTTGTTCATGTATTCCACATTGTGAATGGTCAGGATTTCAAAAAGAAGTACAATTTATTAAAAAAGACATAGTTTTAGATCTTTCTATTTTAAAAGATGATAGCGATTATTTATTAATTCAAGATATGGATTTTGCTCAAAATTTTAATAATTTATATAATTTAATTAATAAATCAGAAAGACTCAAAATGTGTTTATTAAATGGAAGTACAGAAGTTGCAATAGTAGGAACAGATTTTGATCTGAAAATTAAATAAATTTGACTTGACTTTGTTAAAAATATATAAAATATAAAAATCAAATAATTTTAAACTATATTGACAGAGTGTAAAACCCTGAACCAAAATGATAGGTGACAAATTAAATGGTGCGATGACAAAGAGAAAAGGAAAATGATTGATCGTTAAAATTTTCTGCTCCAGGCAGGACTCGAACCTGCAGCCTCCAGCTATCGTAATCTCATAAGACTAGCACTCTACCATTGAGTTACTGGAGCTTCGATTATTTTGAAAAAACTGAATGTATAAATGATTATTTTAATTCTCAAGATTTAATTACAAAATGACAGAGTGTAAAACCTTGAACACAAGTCCCGGGTGCTGTAGAATTTTTAAAAAAAGAAAAGAGTATTACTAGATGTAAAGAGGAAATCAGACTAGTACTAGAAGAAAATCAAAATAATAGTAGAGTGAAAGAGCTTGAACGAAAAATTGTATAAAACAAAATCATAAAGAAAAATAAAAATATATTTTTTTTTTCTTATCTTGACGATTTTGGAGAGTGTAATAGGTTGAACGAAAATAGAGTGCTAGTCTTATGAGATTATGATAGCTGGAGGCTGCAGGTTCGAGTCCTGCCTGGAGCATGGTCTTTAAATATTAGAAGTCTTTTATTTATTTCTTTTTCTTTGTTGTCTTTTTCTCTGTTGTTTCTTCGTTGTCTCTCTTGTTCTTCTTAATAATCCAATCTATTTCATCATGCCCTAATTTCTTAAGTTCTTCATTAATTTTACTAAAAGTCTTGACATCATGAAACGATTCAACAGCAGGGTGATTAGCCTCAACAAATGCAACAGATTTTGACAACTTCTTAGCAATCTTATTAATAACAGTCTTTAATTTCTTTGCGTGACCACCCCATAACACAAAAACAATTCCTTGTGATGAGTTTTTTAATAAAATGTTTAAGATTTCCTCAATAATTGGTTTCCAGAATGTAGTGTGTTTGTCTAATCCCTCTTTGCTCTCATAAGTTAGAGCAGTATTTAACCATAACACATTTTGTTTCATAGTTTCATTAAACCATTCAGGTGGATCTATCATATTCAATTTCTTTAAAGTTTTTCTTAAAGTATCAACTTTATCACTTTTTTCCAATTCATCGAATGAATATAAAACATTCTTAATTATATTTCTGAAAGAAGGTGAAAATGAATCTGTGTACTTGGTAATTTCACCATCAAAGAAAGCTATTCCAACTGCACTTTCTTCTCTTGGGTAGGGATCTTGTCCAAATATTACAACTTTACATTCTTTAACATCAGTCATTTCATTTAGTGCTCTAAAAGTATTCTCGAGTTTAGGAATTATTTTACTATCTCTATCTTTACCAAGGAAATAACTAGCATCCTTCTTTTCTTTGATTATGGTTGGCAATTCAGTTTTCTTCCAAAAGTCATTCAACAACAAGTCCATATCAATATCTGACATTTTTATTTTCTATTGTTTTTTGGAAATAGTTAGCAAATGTTCAACCAAACAAACAACCAAAAAAACCATAGATGTTCAAAAATTATTACCACTTGCACTACTGAGATTTTATTTATTCATAAATATTTATTCAATGGGTTGTGGTGTTAAATGATTTTGATAGAGGGACTTAAGAAAAATATACATTCAATTAAAAGGCGCGCTTATAAAACCTATCAACAACTTTTTGCAATTAAATTTTTCTGAAAAAAAAAAGTTTATCCCGAGGGTTAGCATTGTTATCGTTTCACTTGATAATTTCTTTACATTAGATTCACCATTCTAATCCAAATTTTGTTATCATTAATTAATTACTTTCTTATAAACTTTATCGGAATCAATTTTAATAGATGAGAAGTTTCTTCAAACCAAGCCTTGTTAAAAAAAATACTTCAATAATTGCAAAGGGTAAGTTTAAAAATTGAACAAAAAAAATTGCTCAAAAATATTTCAATTTCTAATTTTACTATTTTGTTATCCTTCATTCAATCGAATTAGTTCATTCAACAAGCACAGCTTATAAACAATTTTGCTCCCACTTAATACTTTCAAAAGAAAACGACAACAAGAATAAAATGTCTTCACAAAAATATGTCCCACCACATTTGAGACAAAAGATTATAGATGAAATGGAAAATGGTTCCCATTCTAACTCTAACGGAAGCAGTAATGATAATGTTAGACATTATAGACAAATGAATGAAAATGGTTCATCTTCTTCTTATAAGAAGCCTTTCCAACGTTCATTCGATGCTTTCTCAAGCGGCGGAAATAAATATAACAATCGCGATAGAGACTACGCTCCATCAGAAAGAAGAAACAATACTAGAACCAACAATTACGAAAAATCTTCAGGATTTAATTCAGGATTTAATTCTGGATTTAAGAAAGAAAATGATTACCATAGAGAAGAAAAAGAAACTGAAGCTTTATTCACTGCTCCTAATACTGGTATTAATTTTGATGCATACGAGGATATTCCAGTTAAGGTTACAGGAAAAGAGGTTCCTAACAGTATTGAAACTTTTGCAGAAGCTAACTTACCAAAGAAGTTAATGATGAATATTGAAAAATGTTCTTTCTCTAAACCAACCCCTGTACAAAAGTATGCAATCCCAATTGCTATGAATTATAGAGATTTAATGTCTTGTGCACAAACTGGAAGTGGTAAAACTTGTGCATTCTTGTTCCCAATTATCAGCCACTTATTAACTGAAGAAGATAGAGAAACAGTTTGTCCTCATCCTGAATTAGAACATACTTTATGTACATCACCAACTGCTTTAATTTTAGCACCTACTCGTGAATTAAGTACTCAAATTTATGATGAAGCAAGAAAATTCACTTATCGTACTGGTAAAAGAACTGTTGTTCTTTATGGAGGTACTTCAGTAAATTATCAAATTAAACAATTATCACAAGGATGCGATATTTTGGTTGCAACACCTGGTAGATTAGTTGACTTAATTGACAGAGGATCAGTTTCATTAACACAAATTAAATATTTAGTCCTTGATGAAGCAGATAGAATGTTAGATATGGGTTTCGAACCACAAATCAGATACATTGTTGAAAAGACTGGTATGCCAGGTCCTGGAATCAGAAATACCTTGTTATTCTCTGCAACTTTCCCTAAGGATATTCAAATGATGGCAAAAGATTTCTTACATAATTACTTGTTCTTAACTGTTGGTAGAATTGGTAGTACTCATGAAAATATTACTCAAAAATTCTTATACTGCAATGAAGATGAAAAGAAAGATTTATTATTACAAACAATTGCATCTTATGAAACTTTAACTTTAATTTTCGTTCAAACAAAGAGAGACGCAACTCATTTAGAATTTTACTTAATGAGAAATGGATTCAAGGCAGTTTCAATTCATGGTGATAAATCTCAAAGAGAAAGAGAAATTGCTTTAGATAGTTTCAGAACTGGTTCTATTCCAATTTTAGTTGCAACTGATGTAGCAAGTAGAGGATTAGATATTAGCAATGTTGGTCATGTTATCAACTACGATTTACCAGAAAATATTAATGACTACGTTCACAGAATTGGTAGAACTGGAAGAGCAGGTAAGGCAGGTGTTAGTACTGCTTTCTTTACTGAAAAGAATGCTCAAATTGCAGAAGAATTAATTAAATTATTAGAAGAATCAAAACAAGATGTTCCAGACTTTGTTAAGGAAGCAGCTGATTACGCAAGACACCAAAGATATCAAAAGACTAGAGCAAAGAAGTCTACAAATTCATTATTTGGTGGTGGTAGAGGCAGAGGAAGAGGAGGTGGTTCTTCTTTCTTTGGAAATTCTGGAAGATCCAACAACCATTCCTTCTACCATGACCACAGAGAAGACTATGAATAAGATGGATGTCATAAAGCAAACAATTAACAAAAATTAGTTTGCTTTTTGAATTTGTTGGTGAGAGGGTAAAAGAGATTTCAGACCGAATGTACATGTCAATGTGTCATTCCCTTTAAGAAGTTCTTTTTGTTTGTCGTAGAAAGTCAGCACAAAAGAAATCTTTCCTTTCCATTTGTTCAAATACCTCTCGTTTATTAGATACATTGATGTGTATCATATTACTCAGGTTTAATTTTCAATCTCTCTTGTCAATAAATTTTATGTAGAAAACGCTGTTGTTTTTATTTCTTAGATTTATGTTTTCTCATTTGCCTCAAATTCAAAAGATTAATCAACAAGAAATTGAAAGAGCGCGTTGCTTCCAAAAATTAAATATGTTTGTAGTGATTGAGCAGTTGACCTTAAAAGTGCACTTTGTATTTTATTTACGTTTGAATAATAAAGCAATAGTTTACAAGTCAATAATATCTCTTCTTTTGAATCTCTTTGAAGCTCTATCATAACTTCTGTATAAAAATTGGGTACCAATAATGTCAATTTGGAATAATTTACTTTCAAGAGTATTGTTTGATTTCACTAAAACCTTTTTTTCGTATTTAAATTGAAAAACACTTCCTTGTTTTGGAATAATGTATGTTTTGTTTTCTCTTGTCAATAATTCAAAAGTATTTTCAGTTTCCTTCAAAACAATTCCTTCTTTTCCAATATATGACCCACATTTACTTTTAACAACTTTTAATATACATCCATGATAATCAACCTTCAATAATAATTCATTATTAATTAAATTAGATACACCTAGTACTCCTTCCATATATTCTTTCCACATGTTATGTAAGACTAAATAATCTTCATAATTACGCTTCTCTTTTTTCTTTGATTTATTTACATTCTTCTTGTTACCATTGTTATTATTGTTGTTATTATTATTATTGTTATTATCATTATTATTCGTATTGTCACTATTCTTATCTTTATTGACATCCTTCTTTCTTTCAGAACTATTATTATCCTTTCTTTTAGATTGTTGTTGTTTATAATTTAAATTATTATTTGTATCTTTTGAACCATCATTTGTCAAACCAACAATTGGAATAGTATTTCTATCTTCTTTCCTCTTTTTGTTTTGTGGTTCAAATACTAAACTATTAGTACTAACTGAAGAATTAGAACTATTATATCCTTTTCTTTTCTTATTCATCATCATCTCTTTCATTCTCCTCTTCTCTAATCTTTTATTCTTATTCTTTAATATCTTTCTAACTTTACTTCTAACATTATTCTTCTTCTTATTAGCCTTAATTATCTGTTTCATTAACTGATAAGCCAAAGCCTTCTGTTTAATAAAGGCTTTTGTTTTCCTTTCTTTTTTAAACCAAAGAGTATTACGGGTACCAAAAGATGTTTCAAAACAATTTTCATCCTTCAAATTTATGGTTCTTAATAAATTTATTCTTCTTTTTAAATTTTCATTCATTGTTAACATTCTTGAAAGATTAGTAGATGCTAATTTCATTCTTAATTTAATTTGTTCTTCTAATGACAAGTTCGTTCCTTCTAAATAACCAATTGTATCAATTGCTGAACCTTGAAAAGAATTAAAACGTAAAGAACGTTTAATATTAAAGTTTTCATTAATATAAAGTTTATTTACAAATTTATTCTTTTTAATTAAATTATCTAATAAATTTGGTTGTAAATTTAAATAAATTCCTAAATCTAATGAATCTGTAAATTCTTTAAAGAAAACATATTTTTGCCAATCTAAAAAGAAATGAAAAGAAGATAAATTTTTTATTTCACTATTTAATTCGGGATGATATTTATATTGTAAAATTAAATATCTTTTATCGAAATTAGTTTGTGAAAGTATTTCATCTCTTTTATTTTTATTTATTAATGATTTCTTTTCTAATGATTTTTTATATTGATAGTTTTGCAATTCAGTAACTTTTTTGACTTGATGTTCATTTAACTTTTTCATATTTTTTTTTAACAATTTTTTTTTGTTTTAATTGTTTCATTGAAACCATAAGGATGAAGGTAATTATTGAGAAAGAAGAGCAAGAGGAAGGATATTAATTTTATAACACGAATGATGAAACAAAAAGATAAAAAGAGACAAGCATATATCCGAATTTAATGTAGATAACGTCTGTTAAGTCTGACTCCTTTTTAATTTTTTTGCTTGCATTATTTCATTACTTAGGCTTTCCACTGGTTGTTTGAACCTTTTGTTAATTAATCATTCTATAATTATTTTTTTTAAAAAATGTTTCCAAACTTCCTTTTAGGCTTGGTAACTGGTTCAAATAATACCGTACCAGCAAATAATAATTTAATTACAAATAATAATTTGAATAATAATCAACATTTATCTAACAATAATATTAATGGCAATAACAATACAGTCCTCGGAAAGAGAAATTCTTTACCGACATCAAGTAATAATACAAATATTTCTAACAATAATGAAAAGAAACAAAAAAACATTGAAATTCCGATCATACCCGAAAGCGTATTAAAAGCTTACTCTAAAAAAGAGACTTTTGATTATGTACAAAAAGTGTTTTCAATAGCACATGCAAACGTTCTTCAAACCTTTGATATTGGACAAGTATTTCTTCATCGCTTAGATGATCATCATATAAAAGTAATTTCTAAACTTTCTAACGAAAGAGGAAAAGTTACAATAATTTTAGAAAAATTTATAAATTTAAAGAAAGAAAATGAATGGAGAATTAATTATTCAAAATGTTCTTGTTGTGATGATATATTATGGTGTAAACATATAGTTTCTAGTTTGATGATACTTCAAAAGAGACCAGAGATTGTTATTGTTTTTGAAAAGATAGAAAGTCAATTAAAAGAAAAATCGAAAGAACAATTAATTAATTTAATTTTAAATTTAGCTTTTGATGAAAAGTTAAAAAATTTTGAAAAATTACAAAATTTATTAAATAATGGAGGATCTAATAATTATTTATTTGATGAAAATATAAATGAAGAATTAGAAATAAGTTCAAACAAATTTAAACATTTTATTGATATTACAAAAATAAGAGAAAAATTGAGATCGGCATATGAAAAATTTACAAGTGGAAATCCTTATTCTACAGGTTGTGACAGATATGATTGTGATTGTTCATGTCATTATAGAAGACGTTTTATGTTTGATGAATGTGAGGATTGTATGCAAAAAACAATTTACAGATTTAACATGGATGAAGTTATAATTCCAATGAATGAAGTATTAAATATAGCTAAATCACTTTATTCTGTTAATGAGATTGAAGGAGCGTTATCAGTTTTAAAAACAATGGGAAATATCATTTCTTCATGGAATTTTTCAGATGATTTTCTTAATAGTGAAGTTGAAGATGAAATTGAAGAAGATGAAGAAGAAATGAGATGGGATAAGTATTATAGATTTATAGAATCTATGAATGATTTATTAAAGACTGTTTTATTAGATAAAACATTATCTACGGAAGTAAAGAATAAATGGATTGAAATATTAGATGATTGGTGTGATGACGAAGGTGGTTCTGAAAATAAATTTAGAAGAATTTTTGGAAAAACACAAGCTATTGCCAAAACATCTTGGAATGATAAAATTTTATCACAAGTTTTATCTGGAAGTTATACTGGTACTTTTTCAGAAGAGAAAGACATTCAAGAGGCAAGACTATTTTCACTTTCTAGAGAGTTAACTGAGGCAAATGTTGTTCAAATGTATTATTATTCTAAAGCTGTTGGATGGCTAACTATTAGTGTAAAATGCTTAATAATTTTAGGAAGAATAGAAGAAGCATTAAACATGGCACTGTCACAAGATTGTGCAGAGCAAGTGGTACATATTATTAAATTATTTATTTATTATAATGTACAACAATCAAAGAAAAATGCAACAAATGTTGTGAATTTAGATGAAAATATATTGACAGATATAAGAAATGAAGTAAGCAAGGAAGAAAAAGAAATACCAGCTATTGAAACTTCTATTTTAGATCTTCCAATTATTTTTAAACAATTTAACAATAATATACAACTTAATTTTCATACGCTTTATCATTTTGGTGTAAATGTACTTCAAAGTAACTTTGAGAAAGTGGATACAAAGAAATTGGTTGATATATTGTTGCAATTAGTGTTGTTGATGAACAAATTAGATCAATTTATAAAAGTTTTATTGGATTTAAATATAAGTATTGGATTTAGTGTAGTTGAAACAATTTATAAATCTGGAAAAAAAGATGAGGCAATTAGTTTAGCTCTACAAAGTATGGGTTCCAAGGACACAGAATTAGTAGTTTGGTTGGGTGAACAAATAACAAAACAATTAAATGAAGGTAATGAGGTTTTATTAAAAGATTACATGAATTCATTAATTGAAAATGATCATAGAGTTCATTTCTTCAATTTTTATAAAGTAATCCAAACAAGGCCTAATGTTTCTCAAGAAATTAAGGATATGGCTTCTCAATATAGAATTAAATTATTTGAGCAAATTATTAAATCCATATTTGGCACTAAATATAGTGCCTCTGAAAAATTAAGTGAAATAGAGCAACTAAATTGGTGTTTAAAAGGAATGGAATTAGACTTATTAACTAATTCATTTATTAATAATGTTTACTTTCCAGATGTTGCTACATATATGTTTAACAAATACCAAGATGTATTGGAAAGAAAAACAGAAAAACCATTAGTAGAATTACCAAATTATGAAAATACAAGAAATTTTATTCAAGAAATTACAAACACTCTATTTATAGCATCAACAGATAAAAACGCACCTGACCAAACGAAGAGATTTATATTTATATTATGCGAATATTTATTTAAAATTGTTATCTCAAAATTAGCTAAGGTTAAAACTATAAGATCACCTTGTTCATGTAGTGTTTGCGGTCAAGTTAATTCATTACTAGAAACTGAAATAATAGATGAGATTGATGTAAATTTAGAAACACCTATCACTGGTGAAACCCTTCGTGAGAGAGAGAAGCATGTAATTCAATCTATTTATGGTGCATTTGATTATCAAACTAATTCTAGCAGTGCTATTAGTTTTATATACTTACATCCATTGAGATATAGAATATTGAAAAATATGTATAGAATAAGAGATTCCAAAGAAAGACAACAAAATACGTCATTACAATTCCAAAAAAGTATAAGAAAGATAACTTTGGATATGTTATTAGGCGTTTTATCTGAAAGTAAAAATAGTAATTTTTATCAAGAATACTTAAGTTCATGTAAGGAGATTATTTCATTTGTACAACAACACGTCACAGAAGAGAAAGGCTTAAACAATCACCGTCTTGATTCAATGGGAGATCTAAATTTCATAGAAGCCTTGAAACCATTTGCAGCAACTAAAAAGAAAGAATTAGTACAAACTATAGTTGATATTGGTATTAAAGATTTGGATAAGAATTTAAATTCACAAACAACATTAATGAATAAGGAAAATAAGAATTATGAAGACAGCATTAAAGTTGAAATTTCTAAAAGAAATATTTTACAAATATGTTCATTTTTAAAACCATTAAGTATTTCATTAAATAATATTCCTCAAACATTATTTATTTTATCAACAAAATTTAAGCAAAATTTAACACCAAACAGCTTTTTAGAAATTAGAAATTACATTGTACAACAAATGAAATTAAATACTTCAAATCCATCAATCGAATTTTGGAATCAACAATGGATTTATATAAGTCACAATTTAATAGATTGGTTCCATGAGTATTATGAAAAACAAAGTAAAACTTCACAAACCATTAGTACAACTAACGCAATTGAATTATTTGTTTTAGAAGGTTTTCTAGAAAGCGCTATTAAAGTTATTAAGGAGAGAGTGAGGTATAGTGAATCAGAAACTATGACACTAATTTGTTTTTTAGTTAAAAAAGCTTCACATTATGGTATATCTCCATCTGTTGTTACCCCGTTCATAAAAGATTTGTCAATGGAAACTATAAAGTCATATTCATTTACCAGACAATCAATGACTTTAATGGATAATAATATTATTGATTTAGCTAAATGTGGTTATACTGATCTTGCTTTTGACTTGATGCAAGTAAAGAAAGAGAAGGTTAAAGGAGTTATTTCTAATCCTTATAATTCAACAGTTCAATGGTTGGAAAATGTCAAAACAGTTTATGAATATTGTCAAAAATCAGATGAATGGTCAAACGAATTGTCTTTGTTTTTAAGAACTCACTCAACTAAGAGAAAATTAATAAGTGAAGTGAAAGGAAAAACAGATTTTTCAACAGCAAATAACAAACCTATTGAAGTCACTGTTAATTCAACTCCATTAGATGTTGTGGGAACTGTAGAAGAACCAATTGTTTTGGAAGATTAATATTTATTATAACTTTACAAAAAATTATAAAATCAATACCTTAAGTAAAATTAAACAGTTTTATATCTACCATTTAATAAACTATGTAAGGTTCTATTAATATTATCATCAACTTTAGAATTTAAAATTGGTTTAGAAGTAGGACCATCCTTATAACCTTGTTCAATCATTTTCATAATATTATCATGATCAAATTCAACATAATCATTTGGCAAAGGAGATGTTGGTTCCCAAACATTAATTTGTATATTATCATTATCAGAGAAAGCATTAATGGCCATTTCATTATCAACCCATGTAATTGCAAATAACATGTTATACATTAATTTAACAAGATTAACTATTCCTACATTTGCATCCTTAATGATTTCAGGAGCTGGAATTTCAGGTGCTTGTACAATTTCAATAACGTCAACTACAATTTTATAATTAGAAACATCTATAGTTTTAGTTTTTAATAAATTTAATTGTTCTAAAAGTGGTAATTTTGTATCAATTTTTTCTTCTGGTTGACATTGATCATTGTAAATTGCAGTCAAACATTTTTGTATCGTTTGAACAATTGGTTGTAAATATCTAACTCCACCATCTAATTGTTACAAAAAAATTAAAAAAGAGAATTCACAAAATTTAAAACTTACCAACATACCATTCATCCCCTAACTTGATACTTTGAAAATATCCAGGGATACTAGCTCCAGCTCTAATTTGTTGAGCAGCATCTTCAGCATTCTTTAAATCTCCTTTATTTCTCATTTCATAAACAAAATCTTTTAAAGTTGAAACACCAAATAATAATTCTCTATCACTTTCCATTAATTGATCATAATTTAAATTCTTTAATAAATATTGTTTTAAAGGTTCAGTACAATACATTCCAGATTCAACAAATAATCCATATAAAATACTTCCCCATCCAGTTGGCAATTTAAAATATTCTGAAGGGAATTTTAATTCTTGAACTTTTTCAATGTCACTTGGTAAATTTCTACCACTTGGGAATTGCCAATCTCTGTAAATGTCACTTTTAGTAATTGTGTACCATTGATTGTAAAGATAATCAACTGCTTTTGCTTCTTCTCCAATTTTAAACATACACAAAGTTGCTGCATTAAGACCACCAACTGAATTTCCACTAATTACATCATATTGAGCTCTGTATGGTTGATGTTCAACTAACCATTTTAAAATACCTACTTGATAAGCTCCATGTGCACCACCTATGTAATTAATTATTGTGTAAAATAGTTCATTTTGTAATGTATTAACACCACTACTTACCTCCTCCGAGAACCAATGCTTTAATTGGTTTTGGTTCTGTTAAAAGACGTGAATCTCTTTTATTGATGATCTTTCCAAAGGATAGATTGCTGAATGGTGTTGGATCAGAAACTGCTTTCTTTAAAAAGTTTGTTTTATTTAACATTTTTTTTGAAAAGTGAAATTTTCATTGACAGCTGAATTAATTTTAATTCTAAAAAATCACTATAATTTAAATATTTTGTACAAAGTGCTTCTATTTCTGCTTTAACACCACATTCATTCATTAAAATTAATTGTTCTTTAATTTGTAAATGACAATTGTCATCATTCAATAATTGTTCAATCTTTCTTTTATCTAAATTATCTAAAGGTAATAAAGCATTAGGAGAAACATGTTGTTTTTGTAAATAATCTTGAACGTGTAAACCAATCCATTTCATTTTCTTATAACTTTCATTTACCCAATACATCCAATCATTTATACAAGTTGATTGTAAAGTTAAAACTTCACGTTCATGTTGTAAACTTTTTGATCCATTCATATAAATATTTGCAATTTCAGCTCCATAAGGATCACCATCAGTAAATATATAAATATTTAAACTTCTTCTTTGATATTTAGCAATATATTTAACTAACATTACAATAAAATTCCTTGTAGCAATACATGGATAACCCTTTCCAGTAATCATTATAAAATTATCATAATTATTTAATAATTGATGAAATACAGCTTCTTTTTCAATTATTAAAATACTATTTATTTGAATGGGAATGTCAAAAGAGGTGATTTGAATTTCTGGAACTGATGGAATTACTTTTCCAACATTTCTAAAATAATTTAAATCAATCAAGATACCTTCTTCTTGTTGAAATGTTTTATTAAAAGAAATAGATGAATCAGTTAATGATCTTTCATAATATTTAAAGTTACCTGCAACTTCTCCTTTAGGTGATGCAACAATATGTAAATGATATCTATTACAATTAAATTTAAATGCAAAATCATCTATAATTTGATTTAAAATTATTTGATTTTGGAATAGTGGTTTATTCATATAATAAAGATCTCTTTTTGTTGTAAATTTATTTTTTGAAGTTAA
>CADWAF010004791.1:0-10439 GCA_902984215.1 Willaertia magna | reverse complement strand
ATGAAAGTGAAATTATTTAAGCGATTGCCTTTGTAAGGTAGCCGCCTTAAAATAACTGTAATTTTTAAATGGTTTAAAATAATTTAAAAGGTCTATTCCTAACACTGAGAACTGGTATTAAGGTTGTTAAAAAATAAATAACATTTATACAATAAAATTGTTAAAGTGATTCATACATTTTTTTTAAATTTAACATAATTTCATGAAAAGTAGGTCTTTTTGTAAAATCTTGTTGCCAACATTTATCCACCAATTCAAAATAATTTACAATTACACTACTCAATTTTTCTTGTTGTAAACTATTTACACTATTAGCAGTAGTATTAGTATTATTAATACCATTATTGTAATTTAAATTATTAAAATAAATTCTTGTAAATTCATTAATTAATTGTAAATCATTAATTGTTGGAATTGGCAAACGAAAACCATTGTAAATATCATTCATTACAAAAGGTAATGTAAATTCTTCTAATTTTAATAATTTTTCTTTAATTTCTTGATTAAAATTTTGTAAAAAGAAATTTAATTTTTGATTGGTATTTAAATTTAAATTTGTAACACGATCTTCAAAAAATAATTCCCACATAATCATTGCAAAACTATAAGCGTCACAACTTTCGGTATAATGTCCGCTTTTCATAATTTCAGGGGCCATATAAACTATTTACAAAAATATAAATTTATCAAAATATTGTAAAAAAATATTGTAAAAAAAATTATAAATTATTGTAATAAAATAACCACTTACTTAAAGTACCAATATTACAAGTCATTGTTCTCACAGAATTCGAAGCAATTTTTGAAACACCAAAATCCGTAACTTTTGCCATCGATCCCGCCAAAAATTCTCCCAATAAAATATTTTCAGGTTTTAAATCTCTATGAATAATTGGTGGTTTTAATGAATTTAAATATGTCATTCCACTTGAAACGTCCATTAAAATTTTAATTTTTTGTTTTAATGTTAAATTTTCTTTTTTCTTTTTAATTTTTTCAATTAATTTATCTAAACTACCACCTGACATGAATTCTGTAATCATAAATTTAAGTTCTGATGTTAAACAAACACCATAAAAGGAAACTATATTGGGATGTCTTAGAGAACTATTTTAATATAATTTTTAATAATTATAATTTTTAATAATTATATTTTTAATAATATAGTAATGGTATTGTAATAATTTAAATATTTTTTTAAAAAAAAACTTACCTTAATAAACTAGCTTCGTGTTCGAAAGCATCTGATGACATGTCATTATCATTTAATTTAACTGATTTCATTGCAACGTCATGCATGGATTTCCACACTTTTTAATTGTATTAAATTACATAATTAATTATATTAAATATTTAAATTAATTAAATTAAACATTCATCAACTTACCTGCTCTATAAACAGTACCTCCACCTATAAATTAATTTAAATAAATGATTGTAAACAAATAAAATAAACAATTAAATATAAATTATTGTAAACAAACAAATATAAACATTATAAACAAACAAATAAATTATTGTAAACAAATAAATTATACACATACCTCCTTCTCCAATTTTAGTTTTAATTTCCAAATCTTCTACATTAATAATCCATTTAGCATAAGATGATTCATTACTAATATTATTATTATTAGAATTATTATTATAATACAATGAAGATGTTTGTTCCTCAAATATTGTTTGAAAATCCATTAATTTTTGTTGTAATTCAAATTCACTCTTTTCCTTCTTTTTATAAGATTTTACAATTTTTAACATTTTTGTTAATAATTTTAATAAAATTAAACCTAATAAAAAACCGAATGACATTAATAAAAATCCTCCAATTACACTTGAAATGATTATTGTAATTTTTGGTGAACAATAATATACAATATTACCGTTATTTCCGTTCCCGTTATTATTATTAGTAGTACTACCACTACCCGTAGTTTCCACTAAATAAGTACCAACAGCACAAGTTGAAATTTTAAATGGAATGGATTGTTTTAATTCAAAATCCTTAAATGTAATTGTCATTGTAATATTTGTAATTAAATTATTTAAATTTGAATTTTCAGTTCTATAATTATATTGTATAGTTAAATAAGGATGAAAATAATTAATTTTAAAAATTAAAAAATAAATTTCATTACCAGTTAAAGATAATGTATATTCATTTGGAATATAAGGTATAATATTATTAAAAGAATCTTTTAAAATAAATTTATGAATTACTTCTTCACCTGGATAAACTTCAAGTAATTCATTTTCGGCATTATTATTGTAAACATTTTTATAATTATTATTATTGTTGTAAACATTATAATTATTATTGTAATCTTCACTATTTTTAATTTCAACTTTAACTGGAAAAGTAGCAATATCATTTCCAAAAACATTTTTTAAATTATTATTATTTTGTAAATTATAATTGTCAACTAAAAATAAACCATTCCCACTAACATTAGCATAATTTAAAAATAAATAATTATTCTCAAATAAATCTAACATTCCAGTTCTTATAAATAAAGCACCACCAAATACATTCGCTAAATTCTTAATAAATTGATTATTTAAAATTTCATTATATCTAACTAAACAAGTTGTATAACCAACATTTGAAAGGAAGGCTATAGCACCACCATATATAGCACGATTATTTAAAAAATAGTTATTTGTTATATTTAAAGTACAACTTGTAGTTTGTGCTAAAGCTCCACCTGCAAATGTAGATTCATTTTCAATAAATTGTGAATTTTCTAATAATAATTTTGATTTATATATAAAGATGGCACCACCACCAAATTGTAAATTATTTTTTGTATTTAGTTGTGTGGCTGTAACTTTATTTTGTTTAAAAATAGAATTTTTAATTATTATTAAATTAGAACCAAATATGGATATTGCACCACCACCATATCCAGCTAAATTATTTATAAATTCACATTGATTTAATTCAATTATACTTAAAGGAGCATCTACACTTAAGGCCCCGCCATATTCCATTGTAATCCAATTTAAAAATTTACAATTTTCAATTACAATGGAATTTATAAAAATTGAAATGATTGCGATAGCGTGATCTTTTCTTATTATTTTTTGTTGTAAAGTATTTTGTTGTAAATTATTTTTAAAAATATTGTTAAAAATATAAATAAAATCAAAACCTGAAATTTTTAAAGCATTTTCTAAATCATAATTTCCAGAAAAGGAATTTTCATTTATAAAAATTATTGTATTACTGTTTGGTAATTTATCATTTAAATAATTTAAATTAATGTTAGTTTCTTCAAATATATTTTTTGTAAATTGTAAAGTTGTTGTAATTATTTTTTGTAAAGAAAAATAGTTTTCAATTCCATTATTCGTTGAAATTTGAAAATCAGTATTTTTAAATTTACTATTTTTGTAAATATTAAATAAATTTTTAAAATAAATTTTTAAAGATTACAACAAATTACAACAAATTTTAATCCAAAATAAAATTTATATTAAAATATAAATTTGTAAAAAATAAAAAAAAACTTACTTATTTTTAACTAAAACTTTAATTGGCGCCAAAATAAAATTAATAAATTCTATTTCATTATCTAATAATTGAAAATCTGCAACAATTAAATAAATTTTAGAAAGTAATTTAATTGTTGTGTTTTGTAATAAAAAATTATCTAAAAATAGATATGTAAATGTTTGTGCTGTTAAAAAAGAATATCCATTAATTAATATATTTTCAAAATTAGAATTTGTAATTATTAAATTACTATTTTTTTGTAAATTTTATTTTTTTATAAAATTTTAAAGTTTACAATAAAAAAAACTTACTCAAAATGGAAAGCTTTAATAAAAACAGCTTCAAAATTACAAAAATTAAAACTTAATTCTTTAATTTTCATAAAATAAATTGTAAAAAAATCGGATTTTAAATTAAAAAATTGTAAAGATAATTTCGGTAAATTACCAAAATCTAAAAATATAAAATTATTAGCGCCACAATTATATTCAAAATTATTTCCAATAAATAAAATTTTAACATTTTTATTTACTAAATTTTGTAATGAATTTTGTAAATTTAAATTACAATTATTTTCATTAAATTCATTTATTGTATTTAAAATAATTATTGAAACATTACAATCATTATTTAAATCTGTAAAAGTATTATTGTAACAAATTTCATTAATTTTAATTAAAATATTTTTCATTGATTGACATGATAATTCTTCAGATAAACATGAATTGAAATCATTTCCATTTTTAGTAGATAAATAAAATTTAATGTCATTATTATTTTCTAATTGTTCTTTATAATTAAAATTATTATTAAAATTATTAAAATTATTATTATTATTAAAAATAGTTCTATAATAATTTAATTTATTAAATTTTTTAAAATGGTTAATGTCATTAATTTCACTTCTTTTTTTAAATGTCATTTCATTCATCATTTTATTCTTTTCAGAAAGAAATTGTTGTAGTTGCGGCTGTTGTTGTAGCTGTTCCTTCCCTTGTTGTTGTCTTTCTAATTTTTGTTGCATTTGTAATTGTTCCAATTGTTGTTCATTCAAATCTTTTGCATGTATTGGTTGAATTGTGGTAATGTTAACGAAAAGAAAAGACAACAATAGTGGCAGTAAAATGCAACAACTAGTTGAAAGTATTTTCATCAAAAGCTTTTGAAGAAGAAATGGTGGCGGTGTTGGTGTTGATGGATCATTAATTCTTAATTGTGAATTAACAACAGTTCTCTTGTTTTTCATATTTTTTTTTGATGGCACGTTTACTTTGATTTTGCGTGAAAATTGCACAAGTTATCTAATTACCAATCAAAATAAGCAATTATTATTCCAAATGAATGCAAGGCTTTTTAGTTTTCTTTCAAGAGAGGGAAGCTGTAAGCGTTTCCTACTATTATAATATGGAGATAGCTCTTGCACTAATGCAAGTAATAAAAGGTAATATTAATTCTATTTAGTTGTAAAGGCTTATCTAACAATTCTTCCACGATTGCTGTAAGAGTCAATTAACGAAGAAGAAGAAAAACATTTTTTTTGAAAATCAAATTTTTATTTCCGATCCGAATAAAACCAAGAACCCTAGAAGATGATGATGGTAAATAAATACAAAAAGAAAAAGAAAAATTAATTAAAAAATAGTTTCATAAGTGTACAATAATTTTGGTTTAAACCCAAAAAGCCTTGTTTCTATACAAAAAAAACTTATTGTTGTTTTGGTTCTTCTTTTTTACCCATTTTCATCTTGATTAAAACTCCACCGATAACGTACCAAGAGAAGAAATAAAGAATAGCTAAATGTTTTTTACCATTATCTGCCCATCTTTGAGCTGGATAGTATGGATCTAAATATTTCAAGTATTGAACACCTGGTAATCTTTTTGCAAGTGTGAGGACGTCTTTTAATGCCATTTTTTTTGTGGGGTCAACCGGAAGAAGGCTTTTTACAAGTATTTTTTTTTAAAAAATCCCTCCAAAAAAAATGAGTAACTACTACGGACCATGAAAATATTGAAGTGTCTTTTGTTGATTAAGCCTTTAGATGTACCCAACAATTTACTTACTTTTTAATTCTTTTACAAGAATGTCATTCCTAGCATTAAAATAGAGTGAGATTGGTTAAACAGTACTTTATTGTGCTGTCGCTTTATTAATTTTTAGATGTAAGGATAATATTTACAGCTCAAAGAATTAAACACTTGACAAGGAATCTGAATTCAATTTAGGTTGACATTGTTTTTATATTTTTTGCGTCTTTAAATAGGAAAGGATATGTTTTACAGGCCTCCATTGTTGGACAACTTGTTATCGCTATCGTCTTTTATAGTCCAAAGTTATATTTACACGAAAATTTTGCTAGGCTATTTACATTTTATCCTCTCTTGCCTTTCTGTTAATTTTGTTTTTTTGAAATTATAGTGTTGGGTTAGTTTAGAAAAAATCCTTTCGTTGTGGTCAGACCTACACCCATGAAAAGATGAATGCTCATGACAACACAATCTACGATAATGATAAACAAGTGATGAGTACAAATAATAATAACAATATTAATGATATGAAACGACAACAAAATAATATTTGGTCACAACAACATATTATTCCTAACAATTTGAATGTATTGCCAAACAGTACTTTCAATTATTCGACGACATGGATTAATAACGGTTTTGAAAACAGCGCATCTAATAGTTATTTGAGGAATTCGATCCATGCTGTACCAACTATTAATGATAATAAGGTGGATACAAATAATTTGGCAACATGTTCCAGTGATAATCAATTCCAACCGGCTATTCCACCAATTGGAAAGAACCTGAATGTTTCTAATTCTACATCTCCATTTAACCAACAACCATTAGTTAGAGTAAACAAGTCAAATAATAATAGCTCTCCAGTAAATACCTTTGTTTTTCATGAATACCAATCTAAAAAGGGAGAAATTAAGGTAACAAAGAATATTAAAGCAAAGAAAGAAGAACATGTTGATCAACCTGTTGTATTTCCAAAATTAGGTACTTTATATGTATTTAATGTTGAGAGTTGGAAAGATAAGAAAAAGTTTTATGAAAGTGTTGGGTATTCTTTTGGACAACCGTCAACCCAATGTGAAGTATTTTGTTCATATTTTGGTTGTAGAGTAATGCATCACGAAAGAACATGCCAGGGTATTTTCTATTGCCCACTATCTAATGGCTCATGTATCTCAAGACCTGGAAGATTGAAACATTATGGATGTACTGAGCATGAACATGTATCTTTAGTAAGGAGTGGAAAGTGTGGTGTAAAACTACATTTTTATATACCAATTGATCCAAATGACAATAGAAGATTATTATTGTGTTTAGGGCGTCATTCACATCCAAGATTAAGTGGTGATGAAAATGAAGAAACTAACAATGATTATATCTCTAATGAAACGTTTTTTGCAAATAACAATAACAAGGCTCTTAACACAACTAACATGAAGAAAGAGACGGTGGAAAAAGAGGAGATAATCAATCCATCTGTTCTATCGAAAGCAAGTTCTCCCTTTGAGAGACCAGAAAGAACAAATTTAAGCTATCCATCGTTTATAAATGGTAGCCCCCTACAAAGACAAGGCTATCCACAAACAAATGTATACAATATCGCGGATAACCAGAGTTCGGTTGTGACCAAAAACATTTACACAACAAATCAAGAAACAAGGATATCCCCCACCACAGTTTCCAGCTATAGCTCTCACAGTTCTCAAAGATTGCCTTCTATAAGGGAGATGCTAAGTGGCCATAACAATTATCCTATAAGCAATACTTACGACCAAACAGTCTTTCTACCTTCACCTATAACAATGCCTGAGGTAAATACTATATCTCCTGGAGTTAATAATTTCGTTGTCTCAAATATGAATAATAATTATTCAGGTTGCAACAATTCTTCTCCAATTAGTTCGAAATATAAAATTATTGAAACTGGAAGCTACAATAATATTGGTAACATCAATAATAATGAGCTTAATAATAACCAATCTAAACGAAAGAGAGAAGTTTTTAACGGTAAATACACGGAAGTTTTTATAAATTACAATCCAAATGAAAAAAAGAAAAAGAAATGAGAGGCATAATAGTAATTTAAAACTTTAGATTTTGAAGTTTTATTTAAAAGCTTTTTTGTAGAATAAAAAACGAAATAAAACTTTCTTGCAATCAACTCCTTTTAACAATGATTTTGCAGTGGTTGCCTCTGCTGCATCCATGGCTTTAATCAATGCCGTTTTTAGTAATAGCCACTTCCTTTTTTTCATCTGAAATAACCAAACCGTTGTAAAGAAAGTCGGCTCTGTTAAAATTTTGCCATATTAAATTAATTCAGCTCAACTGTAACAAACAATTATACAATCTACACAAAAAGTGTCAGCATTAACAATCAACATAAAAAGCTATTTGAATTAATGACACTTTAGATAAAAACAGAACATGAAGCGTTAAAAGAATTATAAGATTTGGTTATAGTTCACTTTAAAACATTAACTAGCCAATTGAAACTCACAATCTTTACAATCAGATAAAAATATTGAACCATTTGTTGGTCCTAGATAAACTTTACAATTATTTAAATTTGAAATTTAAATAGCACCTGATATTTCTTTTAATTCAATTATTTGTTCATTTCCATTACAAATTGAAAATGTTTCCTTTTCTTTTGTTGGTTTAATTAAATGTTAAAGTTTTGGTTGAAGCAGTAATTGTTTTAAGAATGGCAAGCTAATTAAGACTGAGACTTTTATTAAACCGTTCTCGAAGATCGAAGGCCTCTTAGCTCAGTCGGCAGATGCGCTGTCCTAGTAAGACAGAGGTCATGGGTTCGATTCCCATAGAGGCCTAACTTTTGTTTGGCAAACATCCCAAAGTTTTTCGGCTCTTTGCAGGACAGTTAAATGATTTAATAAAGACAGAGGTCATGGGTTCGATTCCCATAGAGGCCTACTATTTTTATTTTTATGGAGTTTTCAAAAAATATAAATTTATATACTTTTTGAAACAATTTTAATTTTTAAAAAGATGTTTTATATAAAAGTAATATTTTTTTAAAAAGTATAAATTATATAGTTAACAATATAATTTATACAAATTTTACAAATTTCTATAAAAAAACCTTTGTTTTTTTTTAAAAAAAACTATGGAACTGCTAAGAATTATTTTATAATATTTAAATAAATTTAATTTTAATAAATTTTATAAGTATATTTTATATTTTTTTTAAGTTAGTCAAAATTTATTAATGGGGAGTATTTAATAATGAATTTCGTTTCTATAATTGGATTTCTTGAAAATAAAAAGGAGTTTTCTATTTTTAAATTTTAATTTTTTTATGATAAACATTATTTTTAGTCAATAAATTCACAATTAAATTCAAGCTTATGTTATAAAATTATTTCAAATACTATTTAAAACTGTACTTTTTTAAGTTCTTCTTTAATTTCTTTGCTTCTCTTTGTGCCTCTGTTTTAGTTCTATTACTATGGAACTATGTTGTAATTTTTGATGTTATTACTTAGATTGCAAAACTATTTTTCTTTTAATTAATTATCAAAAAAAACAAAAACCTAATTTGTAACTAATTTTTTGACAAGATATCATAAAAATTGTTTTTGTAACACAAGTGAAAAACTTAATTAATGTTTTTACACTTAAAGTTATGAAACTCCCGATTTTCAAATAAAAACCTCTTTAAAAAATTCACCTTATTACTAAATAAAGATTATGACAAAAAAAATAGACAAAACAATTTTTTGTGTTAAAACTAACAATTTACTTCTTTACTTAACGCAAAAAGACTAAGCTAAATAGTGTCACAAAAGTACTGAATGTTGAAAGATCTTTTTATTTGCATTTTGATTTTAAATGCTGCAAAAAAATCAGTAAAATGGGTAAAGAATAAAGTAAAAGGAAAAGCAAAGAAATTACTAAAGAAAGTTGCTAGAAAATTAAAGTTAAAGAAAATTACAAAGGAAGTACTTAAACAAGCTATGAAAAAGATGTACTAGAGAAAATATTTTGACTAAAGTACATATTGAAATTTGTACAAATAAAATATCTATTTTGTGTTATAGTAGGTCAATTTGACTTAAAAACATTATTAAATTTGAAATATCTAAAAAATTCTGCTCTTAAAGTCACAAATAATTATACTATCTTATTAATCTTTTCTTTATTTATTTTTTCTGTGTTATTTTTATTGTCAACTTTGTTAATGGTTTGCTGTATGAAATTTAATTCTTTTTAATATGCATTTCTTTTTCAAATTATAATTACAGCCTTAATATTTATGTATCATTAAAGCTGTTTGAAGTATTAAATGTAAACTTTATTTACAATGTGGTTACTTTATATACAAAGAGTTTGTAATTGTCAAAACTAAGCTTTTTGCGTCTTCCAAGTTATTTGAGAGAATTAAATTATTTGCTTGGTTTAATTTATCAATTGCATTATAAAGTACTTTGGTATCGATGCTTAACAAACAACAATTTAATTATGAAAGTAAAAATCTAATAATACATAAATCAGCACATAAATAATGTTTTGTCAATGCAATACTTGCATTTGACACATCAGTAGGGAAAACTGGGTTGGTGACAGAATTTTGTACTGAAACACTTATGTATGGATAAAGTGCTTTGCTTCTTCTAGCAACACAAGCATTAGAAAAATTCTTACCATCAGCAGCTAATACTGGAGCATACAAGGGTAATTCAGCTCCATTTGTCAAGCCCTCAAAACAAATTGTAAATAATGCTGAGTCCACCATTTAAGACATTTCAAAAGGTTTAAACCATTAGTGAGTGGAACGTTCGTTAAGGAAGTCTCTTGGAAGTGTGTGGAATCTGTTAATTACTGGAGGAACTGGATAAATATCAGGAGAAGGAAGTGTTGGAGAAGGATTTACTGATGGAGCACGTGGAAT
>CADWAF010004783.1:0-12268 GCA_902984215.1 Willaertia magna | reverse complement strand
AAAATCACAAAGATTTATTTTAAATTTAACTAGTACTACTAAACATACTAATGCAGGAACTATTGTTGTAGAATGTTTAGCTGAAGATTTTGGTATTGTCACACAACAACCACAACAACAAGGTCAACCACCATTACAACAACATTCCCAAACAACTCCAACAATGGATCAACAGCATTTTCAACAACAGTCATTAATGGATCAACAACAGCAGCACTATCAACAACAACCAATGACGCAACAACAATATCCAATGTCCCAACAACAACAATATATCTATCCACCTACCATATATCAACAGCCTTATTATCAACAACTACCTACTATTGTGCCACAAGGTTTACCACACCAATACCAACAACAAGTTCCTCCAAATATGGGATTTATTCAACAACCTTACTTTCCTCCACAACAATATCCACCTTATTTTCAACAATTCCCACCTCCAGCATATCTCGGCGATGTTATTTTTTCTGCTCCTCTTTTTTAATTTATATATTTGGAAATTCCGACAGTGCGACTCTCTATCGTACTCCCCGCAAAAATTCACATCCATTTGCGCCCTGCAGGATAGAAGAAATTTTTTGGGGTACATTTTTAACTTTTAAAAAAACCTATCAAAAGTATGGGTCAAGAAAATTTTTTATTTTTTAACACTTCGTTCAAGATAACTTTATTTACTTTTCTTCTTGCGATTTCCTTTTTGTTTAGAGTTACTTCTTTTCTTTTCAAAACCATTCTCTATTGAATCTTTTGTTACTTTACTTGCTTCCCTTATATCATTCAACTTCTTCTGTTTATTTCTTCTCTTTTTAGTTGCTGCTATTATACTTTGACCTTTTCCAACTTTATACCCATAAGTTTTAAAGAAATCTTCTGCTGAGAGGTCATGGCTTTTTACTGCACATGTGTTATTGCTTTTCTTCAAGAATTTAGATAAAGCACAACATAATCTACACTTAAGAGTATCACAACTTGTGCATTTAGCATTTGAATTACATCCACAATCAACACACTTTACCTGTGGCTTTTCTTTTTTAGGTTTTGGAATTGAGGGTGGATTTTTGTGGTTGATAATAAGTTGATCTAGTGAAAATTCAGAATATTTCCATTCTTCATTAAAAACTAAATAGATTTCACTATCATCTAAAGATAAATATTTTTCACCTTCAATAGAAGGTAAATAATTTGTAATAAACCAATCTAACTCTTCACAGCCTTTAACAAGTGACTTTTTAAATTTAAAATTACAAGATTCAATTTTAATATTTTTAAATATTGTTTTCATTTTCTCATAATCTTTATCTTTATCCCCTTTTTTAATTCTCTCAAAATGAGCAACAAAAGATAAAATCATTATTTGTAAACTATTTTCTTTAGTTCTATTAGATTCTGTTAGAACTACCCTTTTAAGAACACTTAAAAAAAATTCACCTCTCTCACAAGAGCTAAAACGTTGATTTACTAATTTAAAATCTTGAGGTAAGTGAATAGTAATGGCATGACTGTAATTATTCATAAACTCTGTTCCATATCTTGATTTCAAACTTATAAATAATAATGTTGACAAAGTTTCTAAATAAATATATTCATAATGTTCCTTAGTATTTTGACTTCTATAAACGTATTTAGATATTTCTGAAATACAGAATAATATCCATTTTAAATTGTCTAAACAAAATTCAAATCTAGAAATAATACTTTCATTTCTTTTAGATTTTTTCAAATTACTTTTCATTATAGGAACAATCTCATCTATCCATGAATTATATTGTAAATAAAAAAGTCTAATATTTCCACCTGATAATAAAGAAATATCGTTTCTATGTAAAATACTTCTTTTTAAATCCTCTATTATGTCTATCTTTATACCATCAATATTTATTAATAAATCCTCCAAAGAAGTTAAAAATCCTTTGATGCTATGAAGTATATCACAAATAGTAGAAGTATTGCATTCTACTTCAAATTTAGAAAATATTTCTGAAGAAGTGTTTCCTAATTTTCTTCTTTCTACTAATTTATCTTGTAAAGAAAATATTCCTCCCACAAGCTCCTTTAGACAATGAGCGCATACACCATTGTTCAAGTTAAACATTTTCCATAAAAATGATAGATCTGCAACATAAAGCTTTAACTTAAAAGAAATTGTAAAGTCTTCAGTAATTTGATAATTTTCTTCCAATCGTTGAAATTGACCTTTTCTTTTAAAAAAAGCATTTTGAACTCCTTCTTTTGTTTCATTAACAAAGAATAGAAGGTATGGTATCCAAGTATTTAGTATATTTTTAATTAATGGTGTTTGTTTAAATATCTTTGGATCGTTAATAATGGAGATGCAACATACAATTAATCCATTTGCAAGAAGCTTACATCCGTCTCCCCAATGAATTGTTTCAACTGTTATGTTTCCCATTGTAGTTTGAAATCCATCTAGTTCATGAATTAATAAGATAATATCGATTAAAAGAAGTCTTACATCTCTTAATATTATAGGTACTTCATTTTCTTCTGAACCAGTAACTTCACCAATATAATAAATATCTGATTGTGATATATTCTTAATTTGTTCATCAGTAAAATCAATTCCATACAAACAGTGTTCTTCTACAACTTCAGTTTTATATTTTTCTGTTAATGAATGAAAATTTGTTCCTAAAGTTGATTTGTTGTAAGCTCTTCTTAACTTTCTTTTAAAACTAGAATCAAAATCAATTTCTTTTACTTCACAATAGATATAGTGAAGATAATAACCACCCATACTAGATTTTAAAGTTTTTGCTGCAGCATTCGCTTCTCCATCTTGGAATTTGTCAACAATCTTAGTTGACAACAACTTTGAAAGCTTTGTCTTACTAGATTCAAACTGAGAAAAATTATCTTCGATTTCTTTTACAATAAAATTCTTAATATTTTCGTTAAAATATTTGGGTGGTTTTTGATATTTCTTTATTCTGCTTTCATTTCTTTCTATTGTGTCTTCTATAGGCTCTAATTCCATACAAAGACGTTGAATATCATTTGATCTTTTAGATATGTATAGCCCTCGTTCTAACAAAGCACATTTTTCTTTACAATCATTTAATTCTTGCATCTGTAGTGATGCACCTTCCTTCCGTGCTAATTCACAATTCTTTTCTATTAAACCATCAATTATTGGTTTAAAATCATCATCAATCATTATTTCTTTTACAAAACTTTCAAATAAATTACTTTCCTTGATAAAATTTATTATACTTTTAATTGCAGAACGTTTATTTGTTTCACTCATATCTTCAATTTTACACTTAGGATAAATATTAGTAATCAGAAAGTATTTAATAATTGGCCAACCAGTAGTAATTGCTACAGTAAATTCGTTACTTCTTTTTGGGACAATATTTTCATCTATAGTTGATTCTTGTGGTGTTAATAAAGAAAAATTATTAAATGTAAGTGTATTTGAGGTAGAAATATTGGAAGATATAGAACAGTTTGTTTGGGAAGATTGAGAAAAGTCTTGACTACTACTTCCGATAGTGGATGAAATATTTTGTTGTGCACTTTTCTTTGGTTTAATAAATATAATGTTTTGGTGTTTTTCTTTCTTATGTTCTCCATATTTCTTATACTTGATCCACTGATTGCAGCAATGACATAATCTTAATATAATTCCTTTACAATTATCATGTTTACATTTACCTTGGTCAGTATTGAAGAGGAAGTGTGTTTGTTCAACTGAGCATTTGTAAAGAGCGGGAGGCTCAACGAATGTTGTCATTTTTTTCCTACTCCCAAAAAAATTTGCGACTTGGGGAGTGCCAAGAAATTACTCCCGAAAAAATAACATTGCTGAGTAATTGTTAATTTTTTCACAATGTTGTTTTTAAGTCACTCACTTACTAAACCATCTTAAATGGATTGTATTGTGGTTTGTCACTTTTTAAATAAATTCCTTAAATATAATTTATTAAATTTTTAAAACAAATAATTGTAATCTATTATTCATAATAAAGAGGGAGATCTAATTTCATTGGTTCTTTAGAAGGAACATTATTTCCAAACAAAGGACTAGCTCCCCAACCAAATACAGTTCCATTTTCACTTATAGCAATAATTGTAGAACCACCACAATAAATATCTACAATATTATGTTTATCAATTTCATTATCAATATATCTATAAGGAAGTGTTTTATAAGTTGTTGAACCTCCACTAACCGCTCCCCAAGCATATACTTTTCCTTCTTTAGATAAAGCTGCAACAACTGTATCACTTCCAGAACAAACTTTTGTAATGAAAATTCCATTATTTTTAAAATAAGAAATTAAAGTTGGTTGGTTCACATATGAAGTATGTCCTAATCCTAATACACCATTAGAATTCATACCAATTCCATATAAATTACCACTTGCAGTTCTATAAATTACTGAAAATGAAAGTAGTGCTACATCTTCAATTACTTCTGTTCCCATAACAGATGTGTCAATTTTAGTATAAGTCGCAAAAGATGTACTTGAATATGGATCTAATCTTCCACAATAATAAACCATATAATCCATGACCAAATGTAAATAAAGAATTATCTGTTGTTAAAACAACAGTGTGATAATTTGATTTTATAAGTGAAACACCCTTCCCACCTAAAACACCAGCTTCTGCAATTGTTTTACAAGGTGTTGTGATTGGATTATTATTATTACCACAACCTAAATTACCATATTGGTTATAACCAATTCCATAAATAGAAGAATTAGAGTTTGCTATTAATAAACCGTCTGTGTTTGTTGAAGTAGGAATAGCAAATCTGAGGGAAGTAAAACCTCCAATAATCTTTGATATAGCTTCATTAATTTTAATGATTGCAGAACTTGTCATATCTATTTTAAATTGAAGTTCGTTTGCAATAGATTTAATTGTAGATAATTATGATTGTGCCTTTTTAATGAAATTATCTGCTTCTGCTTTTCTTTCATTTGATAACGAACTATAAACTGTTAGAATCATATCTAATTCGTTTTGTTTAATAAATCTACTCTTTTCTACATCACTCAATTTTAATTTTGCATCAGTTAAAACACTTTTGTATTGCTCCTTAATTTTATCTAATGTGGTAATATTAGATGAGGCAATTAAGGACTTTCTTTCTGAAACTAATAAACTAAAATCATCAGTTGTTGCAGAGGCAGAAGGATAAACAAAAAAATAGCAGTTTAATGCTATCAATAACAGAATAATAGTGAATACTTTCATACTACTCTTGTTGCTATTTTTTTTAACGGACCTTAAATAAATATTTTAAAGTTACAGCTGTGGCACAATAACGTTTTTGTTTTACGGTTAAGTCAGGTTCAAATTTTACTCAATGGAGAGAGAATAATATGGTTTGTTGAATAAATCCCATATTTGGATGTGGTCTTTTGGAGTGATACACAAGACCAGAAGAAGCTTTGGAGTTCTTATATTTTTCACAAATTGCTATTTTACTAAAATAATTATTCTTCCTTCTTCTCCATATTCTTTACATCATCGTTATTACCTTCATCATCATGTACTACTTTCTCTTCAATAACTGGAAGAACAATATTTGATGAATAACTTTTTCTAAATGATTTTTGTGACACATTATTCACGCTATTACCACGACTACGTGAAAATCTATGTACACGTATCTCACCATTATCTTCACCCATAACTCCAGACATATTACTACCAATTGTCATTTGACTATTTCTATGATTGTTATTATTCATTGTCATTTCTGCATTATTTAATTCATAATGTTGTTGTGGTTGGTGTCTCATCATTTGTACAGAATAACTTTCAGTAGAATTAGTTGTTTGAACATCATCGTCCTCTAAATCTAAAGTATGTGAAAATGGTATTAAAATAGGATAAGTTCTTTTTAACATAAAAATAGATTTAACTTGGAATACTCTAGTTGTACCTTTTAATCCTTTTAAATAATGTTCACCTATATCTTCTAAATAATATAAATTATCTTTGTTTCTCTTATTAAATTTCCTTAAATTTTTAAATCCCTTTCCATTATTGTTATTATTAATAATATTAACATTGTGATTTGTAGCAATACTAGTAGTTGATGCTGAATGAGAGTTCTTTTTACTTCCCTTTCCACCAGTCATAATACTTGTAGTAGATGAATCTCTTAATAATCCATCAGACAAAAATGTTTGATGTAATGAAACTTCACTAACATATAATTTATCATTATCATTTCTAAATTTAATTTCTTTATAAATATGAAAAGGTGAAACAGTACCAGGTCTATATCCTTTAAAAGTTTCTAAAAAGAATTTCTCACTTATTAATACTTGACCACCACATGTCATTGCCTCAATTCTTGCTGCAGTGTTAATTGCAGTACCAAAATAATCAGGTCTTCTTAACTTTTTATCCCATTGATATTCAGCTCTACCCCAATGCAATCCAATTCTTACTCTCAATCCAGACCAAATAATTGTTTTACTTTCTGCACACCATTCTTGTCTACAATCAAAAGATTTATATAATTCTGATGGCCATGTAGCAAATGCTAAATCATATTGCGTTTGAATAGCCCAATCTAAAGCATCTAATGCATCTGAAAAAACTACAAAGAAACTATCACCATTAGTTTTAACTTCATAACCACGATATAGTTCTAGATTTTTACGCATAATTTGGTTATGTATAATTAATGATGCTTTCATTGCTTGTTCATTACTTTGCCATAAAACTGTTGAATTTTGAATATCTGTAAAAGCCACTGCTATTTTTCCAGCCTTTTTAAATTTTGGTGCAAATTGAAAGTTCTTTTTGTTTTGATAGAATCTACAAGTTAAAGTGATTGTTAGAATGATAAGGATAATTATTACAATACTAACAATAGAAACTACTAAAATGATGGTAAGTAAAGGAATTGGTCTAACAATGACTTGTTCACCACATGTATCAAATTGATTTTTAAATGTTGTAATATCTTTGTAAATAATTTGTGACGTATTTGAAATAACACCAAAATTACTTAAATAAATAGTATGAATTCCTTGATTACAATTGCAATAATTACTAAATAAATTATTGGTTGGACTAATTGATGATGAATTAGTGGCACATCCATAACCCATTGGACCAAATATAACCATATCAGAAATATCAAATACAGATTGATCTTTATAAATTATTTCTAACAATAATTTTCCTGTAATTTTATTAGTTAATTCAATATTATTATTACTATTACTTGTTGTTGTTGTATACATTAACGTCAATAAATCGTTCTTTAAATTATTTAGTAACATAATATTATTAGTAAAATATTTATTATCAACTAACGTCATTATTCTATTTTTTATGGAAGTTGTTGATGTGCTAGTTGTTTTTTCAACATTTAATAAAGTATCACTGTATAGAGTAATTAATAATTCATTTGCTCTTCTTAATAAAATATCAATGAAATTGCCAGTTAAATATCCATTTAAAAAATTATAATTAACTTTTAACTTATTTATATTGAATAATTCAATAGTACTATTAAAATTATTTAAATAAAATATTGGATTATCAATTAAAAAATCATAATAATTAGTTAATAATGACTTCATATATAAATTATCTACATTATAATCTAAAGAATTATAAGTTTGATATATTTCTGGTAATTTTACTATTCTGGGAGTAAAAATTTTATTTTTATATAAATTTAAATTTTCATTTTGTTGTAAAAAATATTCTTCAAAAGTTGGATCATTTGCAATTTCAGAAAGAATACCAAAATAAAGATTATTATTAAAATTTATAATTTCTTTCATTAAATTTATAATTGGCTTTGCATTTCCAATTAAAATAAATATATTTGTCTTTGATTTTGTTATTTTTGTAAAAATATTTTCTAATTGTAATTTTTTGATGGTTTTAATATTTTCTTGATTTAATAATGTTTCATTAAAATTATTTTCAAAGTATTTTAAATTTAATTCTGTTGTAAAACCCATTTCTAATTGTTGACTGTTTAAAATATTTTCCAATTCCTTGACAATTAAATTTTCTTTTAAATTTTCATAAAAATTATTTTCTTCACCGTAATTATTGCTATTATGCCAATAAGCATTTTCTTTTTGAAAAATAATTGATACTTGACAAGTTTTGGTGGTTTTGTCATTTGATAAAATACCATCACAAAATGCAGTAGATTTAAGATACTTAATCATTGTGATTGTTTCATCCAAAATGGAAGGAACTAAATTTATCATATATTCACTGTACGATTTTCTTAGAATAGTATTTCCAGAAATAGTATTAATATAAGGAATTTTTGACCGTTGTAAAATACCTTTAAATTCCTCTATTTCTTTTGTAATATTTTTTGTAATCTTTGTAAAAGCATTATTTAAGTTACCGCCTAATAAACTAAAAATATTATTCTTTTCAATTACATTTTTTATTTTTTCTAAATAAGTAAATTTCTTAAAAATTGTTAATAATAAACTTTTTAATTGAATATTTTTGGTGTTTATATTTTCTAAATAATTAATTATATTATTTGAAATAAAATATTCTGTATAAATATGTGGTTTATAATTTCCATTTTTATTTGCATAATAAAAAAAATATGTTTTTAATCCGATTGTAAAATCATCACACTTTTCGTTAAATGTTAAATCACTTATTAAATCATAATACACATCATTGTAATTATTATAAACTGTAATTTCAGTATTATTAAGTTCATTATTCCAATTAAACTGATTATTTAAAATTGTAATTAATAACTCTTCTTTATTGTACGGAATAACTCTTCCGAAAATTAGGGGTTTAGAAATAATTGTAACGATTCGGTTAAACACTGAAGTACTTGAAATAAAATTTTCTAAATAAAATTTATAATCATTATAAACGGATAATTGCAAATTATTATTGTTATTGTAAATAAAATCGTAAATATTATAATTGCTATTAAAACTAATTAAAGATTTTAATTCGGTTGTAATACCATTAATTAAAACAGAAACACCACATTTTTCTGAATCGTAAAACCCCTCAGAATATTTTTGAGTAAATTTTAAAGTTGCATCATTATTAAATTGATAAATATATCCTGTACGTAATCCTAAATTACATTTTACATGATTAGTTTTTTCAGTATTATAAAAAGGTCCAAATTGTAATTGATCATTGTAAATAGTATTAACATCATATATTTTCTTTAAAAATAATGTATCAGTCACTGTTGTTCCACTATTCAAAGAAAAAGAATCATAAACTGTTGCAACAAATGTTCCTGTTAAAAATCCTTCAAATATTTTGTTATTACAAAAATCTGTGGTAAACTTGCCATATTTCATTGCTATTGCTGTTTTATATTTTGTAATAAAATTATCAGAATTTTCATAAAAAGAAGGAATGTGTGATGTGTAAAAAATATTAAAATTATTTTGTGTAAAATTTTGTAATATGCTATTCATTTCAATTTCAATATTTTTTTTGAAAATAGAGTTAATTAAAAAAATATTTAGGTTCTTTCTAAATTTTATATAATTTTGTAAAGTACTTTGTAAATATGATTTTCGTACTACACTTAAAATAGAATTAATTAAATCGACATCATTTAAAAGTAAAATTAATATTTGTGGATTTGCATTTCCATTGTTAGTAATATTTTGTAAAATTACATTTAAGTTATTTAACTCAAAATTTGAATTTTCTATAGACATTTCACTTTCTAAATTTAAATCCAAATTTTTTAGTAAAACTTTAAATAAATTAAAAATTTCTAAATATTTTTTACTATAAATAATACTAAATCTAGTTTTTCCTAATGTAGTTAAACAATATTTTAATAAAATAACTAATTCTTCCATAATTGATGAATTTATAAAAATTAAATTTTCTAAAAATAAATTCTTAAATAAAATACTGTTTGAAGTATCTTGTAATTCTATGATAGGTTTGTTGGTAAATATATTACTATATTGACTTTCAACCTCTTTTGTAATTGTTCCATCATTTATAATTTTAATATTTAATTTTCCATTTGCTTGTCCAAAATTTAATAAATTTGTGGAATAGCCAATAAATCCAGTTGTATTGTAAATTTCAATAAATTCTTGTGTATTTTTAATTAAAGATTTTGTGTCATTGTGATACTTTGTAAGTAATTCTAATTTACTATATTTAGAGTTTCCTCCAGCTCCTACTTTTTCATTACGGTAATGAAAAGAAGCGGTTATTCCAATACCTAAAAAATTATCTTGTTGTAAACTGGTCAAATTACCATTTACAAAAATGGACCGACTAAAAATAATTGGATGGTTAACATAATTTAAATCAGATAAACAAGTTGTTAATTTTTGTTCATTGTTAGTAATCCAAGTAAATGGGCTTATCATTTTAAAATGAAAATTAGTGGCTATATTTGTAAGGTTAACTCTTTCAATAGTACTAATGTATAAAACCTTTGAACCTTGATTACAATCAAAATCAATTGCAATACAATAATTATCTTTATCCATAAAAATAGAGTTTAAATAATTTTGTGACATATTTGTATAGCTTTTTGTAATATTATTAATTTGTGAAGTTATCAGTAAATTTTGTAAATTGTTTTGTAAATAATAATCAATAGTATTTGATCTATTACACCATCTAAAATTAAAAGTTTCACCATCAATAATAAAGGTATTTCCATTTAAATCACCTTTCAATTCCACATTCATATTTCCTCCAAAATAAAATTGATTTATAAAGTTTTTTCTCGTAATATCCTTTCCAATCAATCTTAATAAATTTGTATATATTATTTTACCAAGTAAATAACCTTCTAATTCAATAATAACTGGATTAAAATCACTTGTACTAAAAATATTAACTAAATCCCCTTCCTTTACATCTTTCACTCCATTCTTTGTAAAATTTTCTACATTAAAATTGTCAAGAAAAAGGTCAACATTATCTTCCGTAATATTTCTATAACTTAAAATGTCATTGTATGCTTCAAAAGTACGTTTTGCACGATGATAACTTTTAACTAAAGGATAAGACGTATTTGTTGGTGATGGTGTTAATTGTGCAATAATTACATTCTTTAAATAAATATCATTTGGTACATTTTCTGGAACGTTTTTGCCGTAATCATCTAAAATAGCTGCCATTGCATTTGAACCTAATTTCATAGTTAAAAATATAATGTCATTCAAATTTTCATATCCATACTTATTTGTTGGATGTAAATTTGGATAAATTTCAATATCTTTCACAGTTTTTATAAACTTAGCAACTGGTGTATGACTTCCTATGCAAATAATAGCATCGGGATTACCTTTTCCTAATGAATATGCAGCATCCTCAACTTCTAATGTATTTCTTTTAAAAGTACTCGAGCTACGTATTGGAATATTTAAATGATTTAAAACTCTTTGAAAAGAATCTACTCCCGAGAGACCAAAGCTATTTTATCATGTAAATTATTTTTAATTTTTTTTTTAATTTGTTTTTTTAAGTTCTTTTAAATGTTATGCTTTGGAAAACTTACCTGTCGTTTTGATAAAAGATGGCAACTTTTTTAATTAATTTAACGTTTGTCACCCAATTAATCATTGCGGCTGCTTCATCATCATATGAAGCTCTTACATTTATTATGTTAGAACGAAAAGGTGTCCTCAGCCATCTTTTTTTGTAAACAATTTTGTAAAAACGTTAAAAAATTAAAAAAATACAAACCTTGTCCCTGAAAAAGGTCCAATTAACGGTATTTCACTGTTTACAATATCTTGAAATGAAATTTCGATGGTTGGCGTTCCAATGTAGCCAACTAATCCAAAAATCTTTTTATTCCACTTTTTCTCATTACTAAAAATGTCACCATTCAAAGAAAAAGTACTGTTGGTTAAGCTATTGGTATTTGGAAAAGTTTGGTAAATGAAAAAATCTGAATTTTGTTTACTGTAGTTAGGCTCATAAGCATCATCCAATGTTAATAATTTTAATTTTTTATTTATTTTGGCCTTTTTCATAATAGTATTAAATTCATGGAATGCCATTAGAATTCCATTACGTGCAGCAAAGCCTAATGATTTAGATAAACCTGAAAGGGCTGCACTTTGACCAAACCAAATTTCTTCTTCATCATTAAAATTATAATTCTGTAACGGAATGTTTATTGTATGTGTTTTATGAATAATAATGCTTAAAATTATCAACAAATAATATAGCATTACTTTATAATTAAGACAATAGTACTTCATTTTCTTCTTAGGCTATAATACTTTCTTTTTAAGCCTTGTTAACC